>JAWPHD010012790.1:0-73274 GCA_037043455.1 Cyrtodaria siliqua
CACAGTAGCAGCCGACAAATGTAAGAGTACTCCTGATTGGTCAATATTTATATACTGTGTCACTCCATTGGTCCAAGATCTTTAGTTGATTATATGGTGTCATTGATTTTTCGTAAGTAACGTATACTTTAACATATACAGATGATATGTAATGCCTAAGGCAACATAACTTGCGCATCATTTGTTCACATGTATTTACTGGCAACAGTGTAACTAAATCGAGACAAATATTACCGTCAACCTTAAATAAAGCGTGAAGAATATTTATCAAATATTACCTGTATGTTTTTCTTGTTAAACACAAAATATTCAAAATTGTTTTTATAAACTAATCTGACCTGCTGCATAATGTATTTAGAACTTAAACAAATAATTTGTTTCCATGTAAGACTTCAGGAAAGATGATCATGGAGTACAGGGAGGTGAAATTATGCATTTCTCAATAAAACAAAAACAAGGACCGAGACAATTTCAGAATGATTTGAGCATTAATAACATTGTACTGAAACACAAAACATTGTACTGAGACACAAACTGTTCACTGCATTAATACGTTTACACAAGAAAGCAGTATAAATGCCGTGTATGCAAATACCTTTGTTTCAGACAAATTTGCATTTTACTTCAGAATAACACACAAACTATTAAAATAAAAATCTGAATTACAGTTTTCTACATGGGTGGTGTTTGATCCTTTATAAATGGGTTAATGTCCTGAGGCACCAATATAATGCTGATTATATGATAATACAAAGATAGGTGTTGGTAAAACAAAAGGGGGTGGCATTAAAACAAAAGGGGTTAATTATGTTCAGATTGTCTATACTAGAGATCTGTTATCATTGGATGTGTTACAAGCTCACAACTTTGTCAAACATATCAGTGAGATCACTTTACAAATAGAGAGATTTAAATTCCTGTAAGCCAAATCTGTGTTTCCTCTAGAACACACTTAAGAATAAGAGTAGTTAGGATTTATTTTTTTCAGTCATAGATCTGCAGAGATAAGTGTGTTTTTTACTTTATTTGTGTGTGAGGGTGCGGGTGGGTGTGGGGGCAGGTCACACAGGTCCTGTCTGCTGGCTAATGGCTACTGAAAACACCTTTTTGTTTGGCCTTAAGGCCTGTCAGCTTTTTGTGTTCAGGTACAGAAATAAGGCTTTGAATCATCTGATGTTTTCTAATCACACACAGAAAAAATACATTATATGTTGAACATAGGTGCATTTAATAGTTGGATGAGGTTATCCCCATGTTGTTGTTAGAATAGCAACGCCATTTAGACCAAACATTTCAGAACCTGCCGATTAATTGAAGAATATAAAATGATAACAGGATAAACATGGATAGTTCTGCAGGTTATCTGATCTGCTATGATATGGATTTATTAGATCTTATGCTCCTAAGTTGTCAAAATATTACACATGAGGGAAGATTGTTTAAGATTTATGTCTCTTACACATGCCATCAGCGTGTTAGAATAATATCTAATTCTTTACAAAAACACAACTCAGTACATCAAGTTTTTGCAATCTTAGTTTCTTACGACCATATTTGGTCCAATAAATTGCTACTGATCACGAAATACAAGCTACCATCGATTCCTGCTGATGATCCAAGAAGACAAATTTGGCCACATTGTTTACTGTTGTAAATTGCTGGAATTTTATGAGGACCCAGTCAATAATATTATCCTGTATCATGTACAGGGAAACAGTGCAATAAATATGGGTATGAATTTCATGGACCATTCAATAAATAACAGGATTTCAACTATATGAATAAATACTGATAATGCAGAGTTTATCAAAATGGCATTGGAGGTAGCATGATTTGAGAATAAGCTGAATTATGTTTATTGTTTGTTTGTTTGATCGGTGTCTTAAATCATTTTTAGCACATAAATTATATGGCCATTTATGACAGTTGATTTTTTGTGGTAGAGGCAGACCACCCCATTTTTCCTGTAAAAATCAACACTTCTCACTTACAGGTTGAGCTCTCAGTGGGATTCAAACTCTCAGCAGTGAGAAGGCTTACAAGTAACGTCGCTAACCCCTCGACCACGGAGAAGCTACTGAATTATGTTTAATGGCTCGACACATTACTGAGGTTATTTAAAGCTGTTCCCAGAGAGGATAGATGCCATCACACGGGCCCGCCGTTCTGGTTAGTTAGACCTGAACCTCTTGTTAACTTTCTTAGGACCAAGCTGCAGGCTAAGCAGTGGAAATTATTAGACTTGCTCGAATCTGAAGCTGCTGTGCATCTTGAACCTGCAACCTTTTGTTTATGAGACAAGACTAGTACTCAATAGCCACTAGCCAACTGACTCCCTGTGAGAATAAAGACAGCTAAAATAACAAGAGGGCCTGGGAAGTCTAGTGATGGGCAAGCGGTTGAAATTTACAATCGATCATCGGTTACAATCAGTTGGATGAAACCGATCAATCATCGGTTATAATCGGTTAGTCAGTATGAAGTGTAACATGCAATCTCATTAAAATCAGACCCTTATCACGCTACGATACTCTACACAACTAAGGATCTGACAACACTGCATTGGAGGTCACGTCGGACTGACCTTACGATTCAGCCTACAGAATTGCTCGGTATAGACAGCTTCACTGAGCACGTCGCTTATCAGTCAAATGCTGTGAAGTAGTCTACGCTCGGTATTGAAAGAGGCAATGTCCGTAACTTTTAGCTTATAAAAACAAAAAAAATCCGTTGACGACAAACATTTGCTGAATAAAACCAATGTTTGATGGAATTCAATAGCGGTACAAAAAAAAGAAGGACCGGTTCGTAGGTTTGAACTCGTAACCCACACTAAACTTACACTCGCGGGTAATAATAAAAGGACATCGCAATGGTCTTCCTCATTACCGACTGCGCTAAGCGGGACAGATGTATTAATGTGTACTATATAGGAAACCTAATGTTAGAATAATCTCGGTAGAATGTATATTTTCCCATTTTGCATTTCGTATTCTTGCTGTAAAACATGCCATTTAGTGCATTTCTTTTCAATCCACAGCATTAACACACGGCGACTTAATTTTTTTCAAATATGCCTATATGTGTTTTATGTGAATTTTCGTTTGTTCAGTTCACTCGAACATCATCACAAGTGCGAAATTATGAAACGTGCGATTTCATTTGTTGAATTTAGTTGATCTTCTCATGAATATTGATTAGAAGAAAGGTCGATCTGTCGTGACCTCCAAGGCAGTGTCGTCAGATCCTATAGCAGAGAGTATCAATGCATAATTAGGATTTGACTATAATGAGAATGTGTAATATGTGTATGTCAATCTCAGTTTGAGGCCTTTAATTTAGAATTATTTCTGATTAAGCATGTATTATTACATTTCTATGCGTGAAAGATCGGGATTTCTCAGTTCAAGAATATTCATAATCGCTAAATATTAATAACTAACTCAGAACACAATAATAACTAACGTTGCTATCTCAGAACACAATAATAACTAACGTTGTGACGTTGAGTTGTGACGTCAATAAAGTGTTGCTGACGTCGACATCATCCGCCGATAACATTCAATAAAGCGAATATTTGTTTGCAAAAACGTAATTTATAATGTAATAAATAGATTATTTAACGCTGGGATCGATTATTGGGTAATCCTTCACTTGATGGTAGACATGCTTTGTTTTTTCACTCTCGCGTGCGCTCGTTCATGAAAAGAACCACACGTTTACCACTCGTGAAGGATTTCCCTATAATCGATCCCAGCAGTTAAATAATCTCTATTTCTTTAATGTCTTGTTTCTTATGCCACTGTCATTTTATCAGCAAAACATTTCTAATTGAAATAAATGCGTTTATTTGTGTATATGCTCATTTTCACAAGTGTTATATCTCCTGGATAATCACGTTAATTTCTATTTTGAACACGTAATAAAAGTGCATTCGATTAATCAATACATCAGTACTGGGGCCACTTTTAATACCCGTTATCAGGGCTCATATAGCAATACAGGAAGTGGCGTATGCAGTCTGCCAATCTGACGCAAAATTTGTAATGCGGTATCAGAGAAGATTATCTTTATTATTTACTATTTCACATCTGAAGTTCAACACTCACAATTTGTCTCTTTATGTCCAACATGTCCCCCACCTAAATGCCAAACGGGGACATAAACATGATAATCTTAATTTCTGTGTATCTTTTGATAATAAATAACACAACCATATCAAAATTTAAAAAGGCACAAAATTGCATCATCTTGACCAGTGACCTTGAAGTCCCTATCCCGCAAACAACAGCCAAATTTATATACATGTAACTTACATATTTTGAGAATCCAAACTCTATAGACACAATATAAACAGTTTTAACCAGCCAGGTCAAACCCTAAAACTGGAGCGTCGAATTAAGAGTTACCTCTATCACCTTTAAACTCTTTCTATCGCTGCTAATTCTATATAAATTCTTCTGAAAGTTTTTTTATGACATACATGTATTGCATGTTGTTGCACCTTATCAAGTTATTATATAGGAATACGTTTACTATTACACATAATTCATTTTACGCATATTCCATTATGGGTATTTTAAGAACCTGTGAATAAACCTATACTTTATATGGATTTTTTTTTTTTTTTACCAGAACACCTGGATCAGGTTTAGATACACAATTCATGTATCACTCAGTTGTGTATCAGTAGTATAATTTGTTTGTTATTTGGTGGGTTAGTGCCTGTAACCTTGAAAATGAAATACTGAAAAACACTGGACACAATTTTATTGAAACAAACCTTCATATAAATGTCGGTCAGTAGCTAATACAGTTTTATAGAGATTAATTTGGTGCCAGCCTGTGGAGATCATCAGTACGAACCCACCTACATTGTCCCCGGGGTGACAATAAAAGTGAGGGTAATGTCCTATTTGTAATTAACATCATAAAGATAGTGACACAGCGTGCAATCGAGTAAGAGTTGATCTGTTTAAAATTTAAATATCCAACCATTTAACTGTAAATACCTGCAGATATATGTGACCACTGTGTGAACTGTTGTGACAGTGCTGGATCATGAGTTTGCATTAATAATTTTAAGAATTTCAAGAAATTCCACCAAGCCATCTGAAACACTCTACTCCCTAATTATGTAATATTTATAGCATCAGGCCCGAGAGTGCAGTATATATCGCATACGAGAAAAATGTGCTATAAATGTTTTGTACCATGCCATATATCCAACTACGCACGTGTAAAATTTGGTAGACCATGATATAACTGCCGAATCTGTCATTTATAGCACGACTGAAATATACCGGCAGTTATAGCATGGTTTAGGCTCAGACCTTCAGATTTATGAAAATTATATCATAGTAAGAACGAAGGAAAACCATTAGAGCTATGGTACAAAAGCTGTTATATAAACATAGCCGTCCATGATCAGCTTGGCTGGCATCAGGAAAAATAGAAAATTACATTCAGAAAAAGGATAAGGCCTGTCAATATCCTGTAAGACAGAGAAAAGCTGATAATTAAGGTTATCAATTTTGTTAATGGCAGTTCTTTATCAAATCCTGTGAGGTTCCCGGACTGCTTATCCAGGCACCGGGGTAAAATTTCACCCACTCCCATGTTCATTAAAGTGACCCCTCCCACCCCCACTCCATTCCCATATTCATGTTAATTTTGTAAAACTCGCTTTATTATGGCAAATGCATTTACTAGATAAATATATTTTTTATGCTACAGTAATTTCTATTACGTCAGTTGACCCATGAAGTAAAAATCCTGCGTTACAATGCCACCCTTTACAGTTAATTACAATTATTACCAATTTTGTAAATGACAGTTCTTTATCAAACCCTGTTGGTTCCCGGACAAGAAGAGGGCCACTGCTTATCCAGTCAGAGGGGTCAAATCTCATCCATCCACCCACCCACCCCAATGTTCATTAAAGGTCTTCAAAGATCATGTGATCCATCCCACCCCCACTCCACTCTGAAATTCATGTCCATTTTGTAAATCTTTGTCATGTTCATTAAAGACCTTCAAAGATGATGTGAAAATGGAAATACTCATACACTGTAACTGTTGCTTTGTTATAGCAAAATTTCAACAAATGCATTTATGCATAATTACGCACAAATATATTTCTTCATGGTACGGTCATTTCTATCACGTCGGTTGACCCATTAAGTAAATGCTGAAAGCCTTACATTGCCACTCTTTACAGTTAATTACAATTCATTTTGTGAAAATATTATGTTTTTGGTCATTATTGAAAAAATATGACCTTGAAATCTTTAAAACCACTTTTAGTTAAAGTTAAATTTAATATTAGCATTGTGGGTTTGGTACACAAAATTGTCTTTTGCAAACATAATTACATACAAACATTTGACATTTTAAGTATCGAGTCAACGGGTCAAGAGCTATTTCTACTCCTGAATAATCCCTTTCTCTTACAAACACGATTTTAAGTCGATTTTAAGTCGGTACAAACAAATTGTTATTAAAGTTGAAAAAATATTTGTATTGGGTTGCTACACTCCTTTCAAATAGTCTTGTTCATTATAGATGTAAATACAGACTTGAACTAAATCGGGTTAGGGGGCATAGAATCACTTGGGTAAAACAAAATGAAAGGGAAACATCTATTTGGTTTGTGCACAAGATTTACTCTTTCAGTTGTACGATAGCAACATTTCCGAAATTATTTTAATATAACTGTGATTTTTTTAATAAGGAAAATAGGTTATTTTGCACCAGTATTCCATCGTATCCCTAGAAGTGTCAAACTTTAACAAGTTAACTGATTTTATATTACATTTTGATTTTTATTTCTAAAATTTGTTATAGCAGCAAATATTCATATCTCAGTATATTTTGCTAATAAGATTTTTTTGTCTCAAAAACACACTTCATTCGGTCAGTAAGTAATTTTTTTTTCTGAGAGGTGTTGCACTTAAAATTTGCATAATGATGTCTTCTAAAGAAGTGGTTCATTCCATGTAAGATGAAAATATTCCAGTTTTGCTTGAACTCCGGTTAAAGAAGAAACGTTTAGATAAGGTAATTTAGAAATCGACATTCCGATTAATCACATCATGTCCGACACACCAATCAACTTCTGCTGCCAAGTTTTAGAAAATTCGATTTAGGTGATTTGATTTATGCAAATTCACAGAAATCAGTTATCTAAGTGGTGGCAAAATGCGTTTCCGACAGGCCTTGATTTGTATTTTATAGGATAAACATTTTTTCAGTCTTCTTCCTGGAAAGACGAAATCAGACTACCGGTATACCTCATTGTAATATGTCCATATTTGCATTTACAAGTTTACAGGGCATCTGTTTACTTTGATATACTTTGTGTTACCATATCATCCCTTATTTGCAATTAGTTTGACCTATATACATTAGTTTGACCTATATACATTGTAGCATCATTTTTAATTTACTGAAAGGAAAAAGAAACGCATAATCAAACAATTGCCTATACAACACTATTATTTACACCTAAATCCACGTAATATTCCAGATATATTTCAACGTGTTTTGTACAAAAAGGGGCTACAACTAATTACAGAAAGGACATCTCTGTCTTGTAGTAGACGTTTTAATCAAAGTATAATTTGTTACACGAAATTCATAAATGTTGAAGTTTGTTGAAGAGCTAAGCCATTTCAGTATTGTTTAATGTCAAGAGATTGCAACGTTTAAAGCCTAAGTTTGCTTACCTGCTTGAGCCAAATGCGCATTCTGTCGATAATGAAATTTTAAAGTAGTAACCATTGGTGTGTTCGGTGCTGTTTAAACCTTCTTTCCGAGAGGACAGGCCTAATATCTCCCTGTACCATTCGATTAGCAGTAGCATATTAGACATACAATATATAGCGGAAATACCCATTATGCGTTTCTTTTTCCTTTCAGTATAATTGACCATTTCATTTTCATCGGGTTTTGCGCACAATATGACCTAATTATGTGTCTGGACTATTCATCACACTTAAATTGTTTAGACACATTGGCTAAACCACCTTTATTTTCTTTGGCCAGATGGATTTTTGTTTAGCCAAATTTGGTTAAAATAGTTTAGCCACTTTAGCAAATTTATATGTTTTTTATAAAACTTATGTTCTGTCGAAGCGAAAAACTTCTAACACAGTCTAGGATGGCAAGTGGTGGCATGCATTGTATAGTAGTTCTTACGATTTACGGCATTAGGATTATAGCAGTTCTTATGATTATACAAAACATGGTAACCCACAAAAATGTTATCTTCGCCAATGCCAAACATTCTTTGTATAGGCCAAAACGACCTTAGCCAAATTGGCTAAAACACTTGACAAACGTTTAGTCATTTTAAAGTTTGTTTAGCCTATTGCAACTGGCGAAGGCTAATGAATAGCCCAACCGATGAATTTTGAATAAAGATTTACATATTACAAAAGCTTAATTTTTTGGATGTGGATGAACTGTTCCCCAAAAAAGCACAATTTCAAAATATTAAAGGGACACATGGCAATTTTGAAGTTTGCATCAAGCTTTAAAATTAGGATTTTTTTATATACTTTCCAGTGAAATAGTGGATTTTATATAAAAATTAAAACAAAACCTTATATTTTCATTGTTTATATTTCACATGTGAAAATATAATATTTTCACTCAAAATGACATCATGAAACTGTCGACGTTGTTTATGTTGTTGACGTTATTGACATCATTGTTTTGGTGCATTATATTTTTTCTGCATAAATTTCCAAGTTGTGAGTATATAATAAATAAAATATTTGTTGATTTGTCGTGAATATAGGTAAAGCACTCATGAAAATATAAGTTTTCTCATTTCTCAATGAAAATAAATCCTATATTCACTCAAAACAAACAAATATCCTCTATATATTATTAATAGTAATCCAATATCATTTTGACTTCAAACCTGCTTGCATATAATTTAATACAATTTTGAGTTTTCATAGGTTTAAATATTTTATTGGTGCAATATAATGAAGTTATTTATATGCAGATTTTTTTTTCTTTAAAGGGACACACGGCACTCTTGATTTTTTTTAAAACTCATGGCGTCCCGCTTGCTTTTCTGGATAACTTACATTTGTTGAATCATTAATATTAAATATAAGAATAGTAATAAGCACATTGTATGTGCATATTATTCAATTTTGATATTATTGCACCAATAATATATTAAAACAAAGTAAAATATGACGAAAAAGTGAATATTTAAATTTTTATTTATTTAAATGTAACCAGGTTAATTAATAATCATGATCCTGGATATATAAGAAACATTTCAAACACTTCAAGATTGCCGTGTGTCCCTTTAAGCAATTCCTATAATCAATATTAATGATTGCAAGTTTTGCAGAAAAACTAACGGGATGCTGTGAGTTTTAGAAAAATCAAAACTGCTCTGTGTCCCTTTAAGAACAAATAGCCAGTAAGCTGACCTCAAACATGTATGTCTGGACCTCAAACATGTATGTCTATGTTGTTGTTTTCTCCAGGTTACATCAGCAATAGCTCATCACTAACTCACAATCACAAAATTAATATGCAAACTAAGCATCCATCTAAATGGATTTTATGGGATTTGCATTTTTTCATGCGATCTTAAACAAGTTGATAATTATTTAATATTGAATTTATGACACAAATTGGTAAAAACGAACAACCAACACATTTCTAACAAGTATTTATCTCAAACTACTTTGAGATTCTATTTATTACAATGCACCTCAAAAGTAATAAAATTTTATGTATTGATCACATTCAAATAAAGTTAATCTTTGCCTTTTTAATGGCATTTTTACCTAAAAATACATGAAAATATCTAAATTTTGAGGAAATAAATTTATTTTACTTCATTATTCATTTAACAATTGTTTTTACTTAACCTATAACCCACTATAAATATATAATGGACTGTTATTTCTTTGAATTAAGACTATTCCATTTATGTGACAAAGGGGTGTTTTGGGAAATGACTGATCAGCAGCCAGTAACCTGCATTTATTTTTATTTTTTAACTAGTTTTGAAAAAGATTTGCTAATACATATGAAAAAAGAAATGATGCAATGTCAAGATTGCCGTGTGTTTCTTTATATCTCGCACCACAATTCATTTTCCATAGGGTCACATTGTAATGTTCTTGTTCGCGGCATAGAGATAAACAAAATTTACAATATGTATTTATGCTTAAATTCTTCATTGATCCAATATGTGCAATTTAAAACACAATTAACAAATATTTACCAGGTTGAATTTTTTTTTAATTTCATGTTTGTCCGACACCTATCAAAATTTAGTGCAATAATGTGACAAAAATACAACCTGTAGTGATTAGACCCATGGTGTGTAAAATGGAGCAGAATTAGCTATAAAGCTTATATCAACATGACATTTTCTGTGAGCTCTTCCTAAAATGATGTAGATTTAGAGCCTGGTAAGGTTAAATCAATGTGTACATGCAATGGAAGTCCTGTATGAAGCAGAAAAGATGAACTATGTTTTTTATATACCTCCATCTATAGGTCATGAGTAGTCAAGGGAGATAATAGTGGATAATAGTGTTGTGACTCATTTAAAGCACCTTAATTTGACATTATATATTATATTAAATATATAATATATACAGACTTAATTTAACTATTTAACATATATAATATGCACTATTCCCACACAAGGGGATTAGTCTCGCTGAAATTGTTGCTAAAGCCACATTGCTGACACAAAGTCTGGCCTTGTGGCAAAGTAAATCACCAGATCAACATATGTTATATTTGTTTCAATCCAAACAAACAATAATCCTGGTAATTAATAATGATTTGGAGACCATGCTTTCCCTGGGGAAATCCAGGTGCATATTCTGTTGTACTTTTCATTACCATAGCAACAAATTTAAGTGGACTATTGATTGCGTAACATGTGTCACAGAATAAATAATTACTTTTTTTCAACAGAATCAGTTTATGAGTCATTTGTGAGGTTACCTGGTGCTGTGGAGATGTATTGTGCCCATGTGGGCAGAGCAACCATACACTATAGGATACAGACACACATATGAGTCATTCACGGAGGTAACCTGGGGCTGTGGAGATGTATTGTCCTCAGGTAGATGGAGGGACCATACACCATAGGATACAGACACACATATGAGTCATTCCTGGAGGTTACCTGGGGCTGTGGAGATGTATTGTACTGGGTGGAGGGACCATACATCATAGGATACAGACACACATATGAGTCATTCCTGGAGGTTACCTGGGGCTGTGGAGATGTATTGTACTGGGTGGAGGGACCATACACCATAGGATACAGACACACATATGAGTCATTCATGGAGGTTACCTGGGGCTGTGGAGATGTATTGTACTGGGTGGAGGGACCATACATCATAGGATACAGACACACATATGAGTCATTCCTGGAGGTTACCTGGGGCTGTGGAGATGTATTGTACTGGGTGGAGGGACCATACACCATAGGATACAGACACACATATGAGTCATTCCTGGAGGTTACCTGGGGCTGTGGAGATGTATTGTACTGGGTGGAGGGACCATACACCATAGGATACAGACACACATATGAGTCATTCCTGGAGGTTACCTGGGGCTGTGGAGATGTATTGTACTCAGGTAGATGGAGGGACCATACAACATAGGATACAGACACACTTATATGAGTCATTCCTGGAGGTTACCTGGAGCTGTGGAGATGTATTGTACTGGGTGGAGGGACCATACACCATAGGATACATACACAGATATGAGTCATTCCTGGAGGTTACCTGGGGCTGTGGAGATGTATTGTACTGGGTGGAGGGACCATACACCATAGGATACAGACACACATATGAGTCATTCCTGGAGGTTACCTGGGGCTGTGGAGATGTATTGTACTGGGTGGAGGGACCATACACCATAGGATACAGACACACATATGAGTCATTCCTGGAGGTTACCTGGGGCTGTGGAGATGTATTGTACTCAGGTAGATGGAGGGACCATACAACATAGGATACAGACACACTTATATGAGTCATTCCTGGAGGTTACCTGGAGCTGTGGAGATGTATTGTACTGGGTGGAGGGACCATACACCATAGGATACATACACAGATATGAGTCATTCCTGGAGGTTACCTGGGGCTGTGGAGATGTATTGTACTAAGGTAGATGGAGGGACCATACACCATAGGATACAGACACACATGTGAGTCATTCATGGAGGTTACCTGGGGCTGTGGAGATGTATTGTACTGGGTGGAGGGACTATACACCATAGGATCACACACAGATATGAGTCATTCACGCAGGTTACCTGGGGCTGTGGAGATGTATTGTACTCAGGTAGATGGAGGGACCATACACCATAGGATCACACACAGACAGATATGAGTCAGTCATGAAGGATACCTGGGGTTGTGGAGCTGTAATATGTCCAGGTAGATGGAGGGACCATACACCATAGGATCACACACAGACAGATATGAGTCAGTCAAGAAGGTTACCTGGGGTTGTGGAGCTGTAATATGTCCAGGTAGATGGAGGGACCATACACCATAGGATCACACACAGACAGATATGAGTCAGTCAAGAAGGTTACCTGGGGTTGTGGAGCTGTAATATGTCCAGGTAGATGGAGGGACCATACACCATAGGATCACACACAGACAGATATGAGTCAGTCATGAAGGTTACCTGGGGTTGTGGAGCTGTAATATGTCCAGGTAGATGGAGGGACCATACACCATAGGATCACACACAGACAGATATGAGTCAGTCATGAAGGTTACCTGGGGTTGTGGACCTGTAATATGTCCAGGTAGATGGAGGGACCATACACCAAAGGATCACTGGGGTTGTGGGATTTTGTGCCCAGGTAGATGGATTAATAACGCATCATGGTACATTTAAACAAACACTGAGTAACATGAGTCCACATCTCAGCGCACAAGGCAAACACCACAGGATCATACACATATTCAACCCAAACTGTCATTATATATCTTGGACAC
Source organism: Cyrtodaria siliqua (assembly GCA_037043455.1). Taxonomy (NCBI): domain Eukaryota; kingdom Metazoa; phylum Mollusca; class Bivalvia; order Adapedonta; family Hiatellidae; genus Cyrtodaria; species Cyrtodaria siliqua. Next base: position 13,032 of record JAWPHD010012790.1, read on the forward strand.
AGTATAAAAGACACAGTATAAAATGTTTTAAGTTTTATCCTCGTAACATTTCGATCAATCAATCATACTAGACCCCATACTCCAGAAAAACCCTCGCGTGCATTCAAGGGAAGCTACTGCATCAACACAGTGAAATGGTTTGTACAAAGTTATCTCCCTTGAGCAACTATGCTAAGTTGGGTGTGTTCCAAATCTATTGCAAAATGTAAAATACAATGCGCATGAGTGCAATCTTTAGGAGTATATCTCCTACAGTCAATCAGGCATGGAATTCACCAACCATTCTTCAAACTATTTATTCTTAAACTTGAGTTCAAGTACTCAATTTTCGTTTACAAATATGTCCATGATCTTCAAAGATGAACACTTGTATGAAGTGTCTATTTATTAGTATGCATAGCAGCTTGTTATGAACGTCTGTACTTTAAACTTATAGAAATATTAGTGATTGAAATGTGCATACTTGGGCTTAAGTCTAAGAATAGTCTCAAGACTGGTTAGTAGATTCAAGGCCAGGGCTATTTGGTAAGCAAGTGCAGAAAAAATAAACATCAATAAATTCTAAAAGAATCAAGGGAAAGTACTCCTTCAAGTAGATGTAAAAGTTCTGTTTGAATTATCTCACATGGAAACACGCACAAACGCAACAGGTAATTCTTGTCCACTTCTTAAACCAGGAAAGTATAAGGTAAACTCCCTTTTAGAATATCTGGAAAAGTCTGAAGTCTTGATATATGACATAAAAATTATGTAAAAGTTAAAAATAAACCTTGCATCACATTACAAGGAACAAGGAAACTAAACTCTCGACCCAATTTTACAATTTTTTATTGATTCGACTAAAACATAATACAATAAACATCCCCTACCAGTTTCACGAAAGCGGGATCTAAAAATTGATTAATGAAAAAAAAATAATAACAGAATGGCCAGTAGACGACCATGCTGATTATGAGAGGAACACAGAGAAATAACAGTATTTCAGGTTTGCGGGATTCCCACATTTCAGAGTTGAAAAAAGGCGGATAATTCTCCTTATCTGAGTTATGTGATTTGTTTCCTTCAGTTCCTTTTGATACAAAAGACATGAACCAAAATTGGGTAGTTATTGAGAAAAGCCTAAACATTGTCTTAAAAGTTTTTAAATATTGAATCTGAGCAGAAAAAGACATAAGCTCCTAAATGCCCATTACCCCACTTTGGACGTTATTGCATTTTTGGACCATTTTTTTTATTATTTCCGGGTACGGGTGCTACGTGCCTGGTAGGGGGAGGTAAAGCAATAGTCCCCTCCAGTTAAAACCAGACGTAGATGGTAAATCTGAAGGTGACTCCTGAATAAACTTTCAAATCTGAAGGTGACCGGGTACAACTAGAAGGAGATGACATTACGTTCAGGTATACTCCTCTCTACATGTCTGTTGAAAGTGGCAAAAGGTTTGAAGTGTATATGGACCAGGACAACACTTAATACATTTTCCCTTCAAGCCTTGATTCACAATATTGTCATATATTAAAACTTACATAGTCTGCCCATTTTCTTCTCAAGTTGTATCAACTCCTCTCACAAAATATTAATGTATGGCTGAAGTTTACAGGTGGGTGATCATATATAACATGATTTCATCACTTTTGTACTCAATCATCTCCCCATGAAAATTCACATTTATATACATTTTATGAAATTAAAATGGTTTAAAAATAATGTCTAGAAGGCTTCGGATATGAAATGAATGAAGTGTGACATTTTTTAACATGTAACTACCGTATTTCCCCCGATAGTAATGCCCGGGCGCTATGGAAAGTGCAAAGGAGGCGCTCTTATTATGGTTCAAATTCCCTCCTTTCCCGACTGTTTCCTTATAGAATTACTGTATGGCAATCTTTTACTATGACACCGGCATTAGCTAAACCTAAACCCAACTGTATACTGAGTATATCGCTGTCATCACTCTGTATCTGTATGATACACATTTCTGTATGCATGAATTAAATAATAAACAAAATTAAACTAAATAGTAAATTAAAAGAAAGAAGATAACTAAAAGCGGTAATTTGTATTGATGATGACAGCACTTTAAGGTTTATGTCATGGACCATACCAGAGTCACAGTAAAAAATTGCCATAATTAAATCTAAAGAGCGGTAAAGACAAACATTTTTTTTTTTTTCTTTTAAAACTTTTGGATTTCATAAGAAGGTAAGGTTTCTTAAAACAGCTTCTATTAGGGAAGGTGCTACAAATAGGGGAAATACGGTAATTAACGGTATTGATTTTTCGTACATGTAACTAATGTTAATGTTTTATTGGCTACTGTATTGGCTATACCCTCGACAGATGTGCATCTTTCCTTTGCATAAAGTATATAAAATGTTCATACACATAAATTACATGTATAAATAGTATGTCTACAGTGTAGGTATTTTTGTTATGATATAATAATATAATATATCAAAGCAAAGTTTTTTAGATTCATTTGCTCATAAGCAGGTAATTTATAATAGGCACGTATAAAGCAGGTAATTAACAATAAGGCACGTGCCCACCCGTCTGCTACCTGTATTCATCTATAACCATAGACTGGATCCCATGACAACCCAACCTGCCAACTGTGCATGCGGGAAATTTTACTATGGGACATTAAGGTGTTGCTGTGGTATGTTTTTCCATTTTAAAAACTCCTACTGTTTATTATGTTTTCATTATTTAGGGATATAATGAACCAAGGATATATTTATTAGCATGTGTGGTTACCAGGTGTAGAATAGCGATCGCTGCAAATCCTGCTAGAGACAGAGGGGAGGATCCCCCTTCATGTCCATTTTGTAATTTTTTGTCATGCTCATTGAAGTTCTTCATTATGACCTTGCAATTCTGCAGGTTGGAACCTTCTGGGCCAAATGAAGGATGAGCCTGGCATGTTCTTACCTGTTTGGCGCCGTATAACTTTTCTTGTGTTGGGGTGCCACCATAAAACCCAATTCAATTCCCACTCACATTTTAAAAATGTGTCAGAAGTATAAAGAACCTTTTAATTTTTGCAATAAAAAATAAAACAAATATTTACTTTCTATAATTTTGTATGGTAACAGCCTTGTTTTTTCCGCAGTTAAAAGAGTTTATTACCCAAAACTCTGAAAAAAACCCACTGCACTTGCTAATTGCAGAGCCTCCCAATGACAGACAAGTTTCTTGCGTAGCACTCTTATGACAGAGCTGCAACTACAGACTACCACAAGCCACTCGTGTAGCACCCACCTTATGTTCACTCAGGATGGCATCCAGTTCCTCATACTGCCAGTCGCGTGATGTTTGGAAGCGAAGATGATCCTCGATTCCATCCAGCCACTTCCTCAGGCAGTCAAGGTCATCTTCCAGATCTGCAAATACATGTTTCGCCAAACCTTAATGATTGGTACAAGTTCGAAATAAGTTGGAGAATTGTCAGCCTAACTTGTATGTAGGTCACCTAACTTGTATGTAGGTTGCCTAACATGTATGTAGGTCACCTAACTTGTATGCAGGTTGCCTAACTTTTATGTAGGTCACCTAACTTGTATGCAGTATGTAGGTCATCTAACTTTTATGCAGGTTGCCTAACTTGTATGTATGTCACCTAACTTGTATGCAGGTTGCCTAACTTGTATGTAGGTCACCTAACTTGTATGCAGTATGTAGGTCATCTAACTTTTATGCAGGTTGCCTAACTTGTATGTAGGTCACCTAACTTGTATACAGGTTGCCTAACTTGTATGTAGGTCACCCAACTTGTATGCAGGTTGCCTAAATTGTATGCAAGTTGCCTAACTTGTATATAGGTCACCTAACTTGTATGCAGGTTGCCTAACTTGTATGTAGGTCACCTAACTTGTATGTAGGTCAGAGACATCAGATATGGGATTTCCTATTTACATGTATTTCAAACTGACCTGGACCAAACTTGAGTTTCTTAGATTGTAATGCACTTCACTCATTAGGAGTGATCATCTTAAACATAACTGATAGCTATGGTCATAACATACTGCAATCAATCAAAAGGGAAAGTCATTGCTTGATGTCTTTGTTAGGTGACATAGTTAAGCAATCAGCTGAATAGTGAAACTGATTGCCCGCTGTCTTTGTAATTAGACTAATACATTGGACTCCTATGCATTTTTTCTTTAATTTTCTGACCCCAATTGCAACCCAGTGACCCCAAATGCAATCCCTTCCTTTCCATATAAGCAACCTATACAGCAAGTATAAGCTACCAATCTGGAATGGTTCATGGGATGACCCAATATCTCATCTCTAACTGAAGTTACTGAGCGGAAACAAAAAGTGACAGAGTGACGGATGGAGTGCAATCCTACAGTCCCAAGGGCCATAATTCTGGAAATACTGGGGAAATGGGGCCGATTATCAAACTTAGCCGTGATACCATTTGACCAAGTTTGGAATTCAATACCAATCAGCCAAAGAAGAGTGCAGACACCACTAATTTCATGTTTTTTTAATATTGGAAGGGCCATAACTCTGAAATTATTGAGGCGATTTGGCCGATATCGAACTTGATCGAGGCATTGTGCCAATATACCATTTGAGCAAGTTTGGAGAAGATCGGATAACAATTACCCAAGTTAGAGTGCGGACAGCATTAATTTCGCAATTTTTTTACTATTCCAAGGGCCATAACTCTGCAACTGCTGGGGCCGATTATCGAACTTGACCGAGACATTGTGCCCATATACCACCATTTGACCATGTTTGGAAAAGATCTGATAACAATTAGCTAAGTTAGAGTGCAGATTTCATTTTTGTACAGACGGACGAACACATGTCACGGACGCGCAAACAGACAGCAGTAACACCATATGCCCCATCACCATTCCATCGAATGACATGGGGCATAAAAAGAGCATTAATCGTGTATTTCAACATATATGCTCCACCATTGAATGATGCATCGATATAATCAATATATAGTAACATTTTGAGAGCTCAACACAAAACTATTGTATGTTCTTTGTTTGTATACTTAACGCTATTAAAAGTGCAAGTTTTTTTATTGTGACATTATTTTTAATTAAAATGTCTCCAAGATCGATGGCATAGTTCGGATTTTACTTCGTTCAATACATGAATTTTTATAGGGAATGTGGATAATTTCTAACATGTACATAACACTACAATCGATCTTGGAAATAAACTGAAAACAGTGTCTGGGAAATGCAATAAACTCATGTAAAATCACAAGTAAGAACATTCGGGTGTGTGGCAGCGGGGGCTGGGGTGTATGCCACCGGACCCTCAAATAAAGGAATTTGGCATAGGTTAAATTTCAGTGCTGGCTACGTGCCTGATTTACCATTCAAGATTATTATGTAGTTAACAAATTCACATGCAAATTGGTTAAATACTTAACAGTCTTTCATTGGTTTAATCCCATCATGTGATCAAAGTTCAGACATTGATATTCCTTCATATTTACATTTATTTTAATATATTAGACCAAAAAAATAAATAGGTGTGTTTCCTATTGCATGCTCCAAAAAAATAGGGTCGGTAGGTAGGCATTTTTTTGTTTGTTTTTGTTTTGAGCAAGATATTGTGAGATTCTACATGTATTTATCTCATAAACCCCATACAAGTTGATGATATAGCTTAATGTTTCTCTGTGATGTCAGTTTACTTCGATATACTGTGATAAATCATTGTTAAGAACAAATAAAAAAAAAATATGTTTTTTTCATAAAATGTTTTAAGGTCGGCCCCTTAAAAATAGGGTCAGTCGGGCCACCGGAAACACCGGTATTTTTTTTTTTGGCCTTATCAATATCGTATCAGGATATTTGGTAAACTAGTATGTTAATAGTTCTTTATAAAAACAAAAGTACTATCATTAATTACGTCTCATTCCAGCGCATGTTAGCAAATCTAAGCACAAATTAGTCTTGGCCAGCTAGATCGTACCATGCATATGTCTTACTTGCATGTTGTAAATAAACGTACAACGTCAATTGTTGATGCATCAGTTAAACTTTTTAATGTCACTTGCTGCTTCTCATAAGTTAAAATTAAGAAATTATTATTAAATTAACCTAAAAATATGTTTTTTGAAAGTCTCGTATCTCTAAAAATCTCGCCAAAAACGCCCAAAACGGTGGGGCGATTTCAAACGTCCTATTTTCCCCTGGCCTTGGTGGATCCGAGTAGCATAGCATAACGAAGAAACCAGAAGCGGGCCGGGTGACCGAGGCTAAATACAAATATATTTGCCACCTTCAGTACAATGAAACTTTTCTTCTTTTTTTTACCACAAGCAAATTTATATGCGTTTGAATTGTTGCAATTAAATTAATGTTTTATGCAATTTATTGAAGTGTAAAAGTTACAGAACACACACAAAGTTACCATGAAGTCAATTTTTCAAAAATGTACACCTGATAAATTACAGAAAACAAGTAATTTTGATGAAATAGTGATCTTGATTCTAGTGTGACTGTCCCTGTATGTCCGTGCATGTCAAGTGTAAATTTTGTTTGTTCCATACAACATAATGGTAGTGAGTGATGAAGCATGGCAAACAATTACCTTAATGGAATGGCACTTTCTGTAGCCTATCATTCATTACATAAATACCATGCACTAATGGGATGCCACTGATGGGGTAAATATTGGGTAAACATTCAGCTGCATTTGATTAGATTTTGTTCATATTATACCCAATTAATAAAACACTACCTGTAGGGCAGTGTATTGATTTGTCACATATTTCCAATAATTCATATTAATGCATCCAGGTATCTAGGTCAAAGCTAGAGAATGTATGTTTGAACACTTTAATTATGGTTAGGCCGAAGAAAAAAATACCTGCGTTTTCCTTAGCCCCACCGAACCTAAATTTTAGCTCCTACCATAAAGTATTTTATGGCAAAAGTTAGCAAGCACCTTCCAGTCTATTTAAAAATATTTTGTAAAATTAAAAAATCGTCCTCCTCCCCTACACCAATTCGTCCACACTAGCGTAAACAATTTTTATTTTTTTATTTTGCCTTATTACAATAAATTTAAAAATATTTTTGTTAAACAATATTACCATATTTCCCCTAATAGTAGCACTATGTCTTTATATGAAATATTTTTTTTTTTAAAAAGGTGGGACGCTACAATTAGTTTAAACATATTTATTTTACATCGATTGCGAAACAAGTTCTTGCAACTTAGATTAATCACTCTCGATGGCTTCCTGGGTAGAACCAGTACTAAGCAATGTTGATTAATTATCTTGCTCAAGACTGAACCAGACTCGATCTGAAGTTCGGCGCTCTACCACTGAACCACTCACTCCACTATTAGGGGAGGAGCTTTTATTAGGGAAAATATGGTAGTTATATAGGTTACATGAGTGACTGTGTATTATTGATTTTAATAAACTAGTTGGCTAAAATGATAGTATACGAGGCTCTTGCCAAGTATCCCATCTTTTTATCCAACGAGTTTATTAAAATCAATAACACACAATCACGAATGTAAGATTCTGTTTATCACATAACCCACCTACGACGTGATAGTTTCACTTTAATGTTGTCAATTTTCATTATATACGGCGGCAATTTGTAAGGCAATTCATGACGTCGTTTTGTTGTTTACACGACGTCGCTACGTTACGCGGTTGTAAATGTGTTCCCCTTACAAATAATGCGACACCCTAAACAAATTTAACGTTACTAAGATTTGTTTTATGAAGTAACAACTAATGATAAACAATTAAGGCGTCTGAACGTACCGTATGATATACAATGAAAACAACTGGTATTAATAGTTTTAACATATACAAACACAGTGATTCGGTCCTCATTTGCATCTGTAATACACTAGTGTATTACGAGAAGTAAGTCATGGCTTTACTGCACTAGACGCCATGTTATGTGATAAATACATGATAATTATGATGAAGTGAAAAGTGGTAGGAAGGTACACTTATAACGATATGGGCACTAACCCCTTATCATGGTTTCCGGGTCTTGGTCAGCATTTGTCGGTGCGACGGCTCGCTCGACTGCGTTCCACTGGGTCATGACCTCCTTCAGGAAGACATCCACCTCGTCCCAAAGTTGGGGCTGTCGCTGTTTCAGCTGTACGGCATACTCCTGGAGTGACTGCAGTCGTGGTGATCTCTGTATCTCATCATGGTAACTCTAGAAAGTAAAGAATATAGGTGTGTTTACGTAACATCAAGACCTGATTCTTTATCAATTCGACTACCATACCATACCGATGCTTGTTGGGTTCTATATGTGAAACAACAAGACCTGATCAATATCATTTCTCCTACCGTACCATACTGTGTCTTGTTGGATTCTGTATGTGCAACAACAAGACCTGATTTTAACATGGTGCTGATCTATATGAGGTACAACAAGACCTGATCTATATGTGGAACAATGCGGACCTGATCTATATGTGGAACAACGTGGACTTGATCTATATGTGGAACAACGTGGACCTGATAAATATGTGGTACAACACGGACCTGACCTACATGTGGAACAACAAGACCTGATCTATATATATGTGGAACAACGTGGACCTGATCTATATGTGGTACAACACGGACCTGACCTACATGTGGAACAACAAGACCTGATCTATATGTGGAACAATGTGGACCTGATCTATATGTGGAACAACAAGACCTGATCTATATGTGAAACAATAAGACTTGATATATATGTGGAATAACGCGGACCTGATCTACATGTGAACAACAAGACCTGACCTATATGTGGAACAACAAGACCTGATATACATGTGAACAACAAGATCTGACCTATATGTGGAACAACAAGACCTGACCTATATGTGGAACAACAAGACCTGATCTATATGTGAACAACAAGACCTGACCTATATGTGGAACAACAAGACCTGATATACATGTGAACAACAAGACCTGACCTATATGTGGAACAACAAGACCTGACCTATATGTGGAACAACAAGACCTGACCTATATGTGGAACAGCAAGACCTGATATACATGTGGAACAACAAGACCTGATCTATATGTGGAACAACAAGACCTGACCTATATGTGGAACAACAAGACCTGATATACATGTGAACAACAAGACCTGACCTATATGTGGAACAACAAGACCTGACCTATATGTGGAACAACAAGGCCTGATCTACATGTGGAACAACAAGACCTGACCTATATGTGGAACAACAAGACCTGATCTATATGTGGAACAACAAGACCTGACCTATATGTGGAACAACAAGACCTGATCTATATGTGGAACAACAAGACCTGACCTATATGTGGAACAACACGGACCTGACCTACATGTGGAACAACAAGACCTGATATACATGTGGAACAACAAGACCTGATATACATGTGGAACAACAAGACCTGATCTACATGTGGAACAACAAGACCTGATCTATATGTGGAACAACAAGACCTGATCTATATGTGGAACAACAAGACCTGACCTATATGTGGAACAACAAGACCTGACCTATATGTGGAACAACAAGACCTGATCTACATGTGGAACAACAAGACCTGATCTATATGTGGAACAACAAGACCTGACCTATATGTGGAACAACAAGACCTGATCTACATGTGGAACAACAATACCTGATCTATATGTGGAACAACAAGACCTGATCTATATGTGGAACAACAAGACCTGATCTATATGTGGAACAACAAGACTTGATCTATATGTGAACAACAATACCTGATCTATATGTGGAACAACAAGACCTGATCTATATGTGGAACAACAAGACCTGATCTATATGTGGAACAACAAGACTTGATCTATATGTGAACAACAAGACCTGATCTATATGTGGAACAACAAGACCTGATCTATATGTGGAACAACAAGACCTGATCTATATGTGGAACAACAAGACTTGATCTATATGTGAACAACAAGACCTGATCTATATGTGGAACAACAAGACCTGACCTATATGTGGAACAACAAGACCTGATCTATATGTGGAACAACAAGACCTGATCTATATGTGGAACAACAAGACCTGACCTATATGTGGAACAACAAGACCTGATCTATATGTGGAACAACAAGACCTGATCTACATGTGGAACAACACAGACCTGATCTATATGTGGAACAACAAGACTTGATCTATATGTGGAACAACGCGGACCTGACATGTGGAACAATGCTGACCTGATCTATATGTGGAACATGCGGACCTGATCTATGTATGGAACAAGACCTGATCTATAAATGGTAAAACAAGACCTGATTAATATGTGGAACAGCAACTTCATTTAGTTCATTATGATAATTATTGCCTGATTAGATCGTATTACAGCATGCCGTAATATAAATCAGCAGATCAATAGTTCCCTTATTCAGACTAGGAGTAAGATGTCAGCAGCAACATCCAATCTATATATACTTCATCCATGGTTAAACATATCCACAATCATCAAGGGATATGTTATAAAAAAGTATCTTCAACCATCACTCACTGCATTCAACTTACTGAATGACTGAATCATGATTAACTGTAAAGAGAAGGCTTGGGGGATTTGATGTTTTAATTATGATTTCATCAGTTTGTTCATGTGCTCATTGTTACATAATGCAAAATAAAACCAAAAAAGTAATGATTATTATAATATCTGTTACCCATTCAATACATGTTACTTAATGTCCTGGTCACACGGATATGGTACCTGTTACAAGGCATGATCTTTTTACATAAGAAAACACAATCTTGAAAACTCCACACAATTTATTTATTTTGAAAAACTTCCAGATAAATGTGATCTTGAACTGAAGGTCAAAGTCATGGAAGCATGGAGTATTGTTAAATAGCTAATCATCATATGTAACAATTGTGCAAACTCGGACAACCTTCTTAATTAAAAGTTGACCTATTCAGTTAAAGTATGATCTTGAATTGAATTGAATTGGATTTGATAGTCACACCAACAGCTAAGGTCATATGGCGACTTTCCAGCTTCTACTGGTGGAGGAAGACCCCAGGTGCCCCTCCGGGCAATTTTCGTGCACGGGCGGGCACCTGGGTAGAACCACCGACGTTCCGCAAGCCAGCTGGATAGCTTCCTCACATAAAGATTCCTAGATATGATCTTGAATTCAAGATAATGGAAACATGTTACAACATACAAAATCAAACAAACTTCTAACCAAAAGTTAACCTTTCCAATCAAGTGTGACCCTGAACTAAAAGTAAAGGTCATGGAAACACGTAACAACTGTGTAAAATCGGCTTAACTTCTTAATCAAAAGTGACCTTCTAAAAGTAAAGGTCATGGAAACATGTAACAACTGTGTAAAATCGGTTTAAGTTCTTAAACAAAAGTTTACATTTTTCAATCAAGTGTGACCCTAAACTAAAAGTCAAAAAAATTAATGGAAACATGTAACAACTGTGTAAAATCAGACAAACTTCAAGTTTACCTTTTCAATCATTTATCTTAAGTCACAAAAACCTGATGCTAGAAGATGACTTCAAGCACAATTGTAATCAAATCAATCCACTGGAGAGTTGACTAGTTATGCTGGTTTTTTTGTGTGGAGAAAGTCGGAAGCAAAGTTGTCCAAAAAAGACTCCAGACGTGTATTCTGGCTTCACTGATGTAGGAACCACAAATAGAGCAGCACTAAATTACCTGTCAGTTCATTAATTAGCTGCTCTATGTTTACATGTATGAACATTGGCAGGTAGAGGATTAACTTGTGAAGAAGATGACATGCACTACACATGCCTGCATGTTTGACAGGCACAGTACAAGATGCTGGAACAAAGGGAATATCCACCTGCCACTGTGCGCAAACTCTATCACTGTACCTGAACTGAATTATTTTGGTTATAATTATTTAGGGCCGCGTCCAGAGGGAGGAAGGTATAAAGGTATAAAGAGGAATTTATCCTACCCTACTATTAACTAGAACTATCACTGAAGGTATGAATACCCCGCTTAAATTTTAAGTCAAATAAAGGGCCATAATTCTGTAATTAATTATGCAATCAACAATGGGTGATGTAGAGGCATATAAGGTCATCAGTTGTTATGTGTATATAAAGTATGGGAACAACCCATTCAAAACTGTTTGAGGAATGCAAGTAATAGAAATGTGTATGTGACGTGACGTGACATAAATGTGTGACGTGACACAATGTGACAAAAATGATATGCGACGGGACGTTACGGACAACGTGATTCCTATATAACCGCCACTTCACTTTGTAGAAGCAGGGGTATAAATATATTCCAAAGATTCTTGTGGGAGTGGGTCACAAGACTCCAGTACATGGGACCCCAATCATGTAGGAGTGTGTAGACTCTAGAACATGGGACCCCAAATCATGTGGGAGTGTGTAGACACCAGTACATGGGACCACAAATCATGTGGGAGTGGGTAGACTCCAGTACATGGGACCCCAAATCATGTGGGAGTGTGTAGACTCCAGTACATGGGACCCCAAATCATGTGGCAGTGGGTACTTTAGTACATGGGACCCCAAATCATGTGGGAGTTGTTAGACTCCAGTACTTGGGACACCAAATCATGTGAGAGTGGGTAATCTCCAGTACATGGGACACCAAATCATGTGGAGTGGGTAGACTCCAGTACACAGGGGACCCCCAATCATGTGGAAGTTAAGTAATCAATGCCAGAAACACAAGGCACCAAGTGTATTACAACTGTGCATGAAATCAACCCAAGTATGTGTGTCCAGATTCAGATTACACCTGTATTTATCCAGTTACTTCTGCAGGGAGATGTGTTATGATCTGTTTACGACTGTTTGTGTTATTGCTACTGATTGCTTCTCTGCCAGGCTTGGACTAATGTTGTTTTTATTGTTTTATCTGACAATAAATCTAGCTGTTGGATTCCAAGTGGATATTGAGTAGGAATACACTTGTGAAAATACCACACTTCCTTCTGATTAAAATGCCCATAAAATCCCTCACTAGTCCACCAGAATAAATATGTTTTCTATCATCGAAACAGCTCCTTAAACATTCATGTCTATCATTTTCTAAATGAAATTGTTAACACATGTTCTGCAATAAAAACAAGAGCGCTGGCCTAACAGGGCATATACGCCCGTCGTTCCATCAAACATTTTTCAAAGGGAAATAATTAAATAAATATGAATAAAAGAGCCGAGTCTTTATAAGATGTATTCACCGGATCATGCTGAAGATGTGGACAAAGTTTTCTTGTTTTTCACCTAATACTTTGAAGGTAATTAGCAGCAATCACTTGTTAAAGGTAATGTTAAGTTCTGGGCTAAACCTTGTTTTCAAAGGGGAATAATTCATAAAATATGAACAGAGAGTTATGGGCCTTTATCCAATGAATTCATTGGATCATGCTGAAGATGTGTACAAAGTTTCATTGCTGTAGACCTCATAATTTTAATAAAGTGCTTTTGTTTCATAATGTTTTTCATGAATTTCCTCCAATTTCAAGTATTTCAGATTTTAATGCCAGTGTTAACAATGTTTAGAGTGCCAATATAAAAAATTATAAAACTGCCATAAACCTTGGTAGTTCCCATCTGCTTTACATTATTATATATATATATCCCTAGAATACATAAATGAAACCAGCATCAAAGGACTTCTAACGCAAGGATGAACTGATATATAATTTAGAAAAATATTATCCAACAAGGATGTCTTGTCTAATTATTATTTACACAAGGATGAACTGATATATAATTTAAAAAAATATTATCCAACAAGGATGTCATTAATTGTCTAATTACAATGGAGGTTTGTCTATATTGTATTACATCTGCGCATCTTTAATGGCCCAGCTCAAATTCTTCATTTACATTATAAGCATAATGACTGTAATGGTGTATGATGGAAGATGAATAGGCTCGGAATCATTTAGGACATAACAATGTTGCTTATTTAAACCTCGTTCAAACAGGGAGTTGTTTTCTTTTCTTTTTCATTTCAATAAAATTAATCTTTCTTAAAGCATATCATAATGGAAACAGTTTTGTACAAGTTATCGTAACTGAATCATTCATGTCTATTTCTTAATTTTGTAAAAATACATCCAATGTTTCAAAAATTGCAATTTACAATTTTGAACGTTAACTTTCACATTTCGGCTAAGATGAGCATATGGTTAGTAAAAAATACAACCCAAAGCACTGTATTAGCCAGCCAACCGTGCAGCTGTCTTTTGCAGAGCCATTTTTGAAAAATCGCGGCCAATATTTGGAGGAGTGTGTGGGGTAAAAAAAAGTAAACAACACTTCCAAACTACTCAATATTGTTATATTTTGTATACATTTATACAAGAAAGATGATCTAAAGTGCACCTTTTTCACCTATATCTGTGAAAATAAATTACCCCAGAGACACCCACGTCGAATTGAATTGCACGTGTAACGCATGTTAGCAAATTATTTTGCACACCCAGTTCTTAAATTTCTGCCTAATACACTGACCCAAAGACATGGGACATTACTAAATCAAGTTATCCTTTTATGGCAAACTAGTATGTCAAGTGAGAGATACAACAAGAGGTTACCAATTATAATCTGGTTAAGATAAGGCAATTTTTTTTTTTAAATACAACCCAGAGTTATGTTCCCCTAATTAAAATCCTTTTATGGCAAAAGTATCTGTAAAGTTTATAACTTTGGGACTTATAGTTGAATTAAGCTCACATACAAAAGGTTAACCAGATGGGACAGCAAATAGACAATAGCTATTCTTTGATAGCAAAAACCTACCTGGTTGAGATACTTCTCTGACAGAGCCAGTGAGGACGACTTCTTCTGTTGGGTTGCTATTTGTATTGTTTTTAACCAATCGGTGAGCTCTTTATACTGCTTGAAGAACTCTTCAAACGAAACTTTTGAATTCACGTCAGTATCCTCCCCTTCACTCTCGTTTGTCTGGAAAGGAGGTGAAACCATAAAACAGCATGTAACTAAATATATATAATCTTGACAAGTTTTCAGTGTTGTATAAAACAGTTTTGAGCCTTTAAAGGCACTAGAGGTGATCTGGAAGCATTATGGGTGTCAATCCAAATACGAATAGAACCATCATAATGTGTTTCAAATTAAGATTCAGTGTACATATACACCAAACTAGGACCCATTATCCGTACGATTTAATTATTGTTAATGAAATAGTTTGGTCTTGAAAACTGGATGACTCGACTGGTTTTGTTGTATTAATCATTAATAATAATTCATACGATTCATTAAGGCTCTTACAAAGTTTTGTGATAGAAGTAAATTGTATTTAAATTATATGTAGAATTGTTAGCTAACTAATTATTATGATTTAGCAACAAAACGCACGCTGTCATCGAGCATTCCAGACCAAACATTTTCATTAACAATTATTAAACGGCAGGTAACCTGCGGCTCAATTTAAAAAGCATAAGGACATTTTATATGAAAATAAAGCACAATATGAAAGTTTTCATTTGTATTTGGACTGACGCCAATCACTCTTCTAGAGCGCCTCCAGTCCCTTTAAGTTCTTTGTAATAATCTACTTACAGCCACAAGAAATCCTGGTAACAACATAAAATTCCACTCGCCCGCTTGCCCAACACAACAATTTTGAGTGCAGGGCTAGAGACATTTTCTAGTTTTTTAATACAATCTTGTGTTTTTCAGCATTCAAAATAATACTGAAAATAAGGGCAAGTTGCTTTTTGGAAAATGTTACACCCCTGAAAAATAACTTATCATGCAGATATGCACTTTTCTGCCCAATAAAGGGGTGACCTATTAAATTTTGCTTTAATTAGGCACTGACCATTAAAGCAAATCAATGCGGAATCCCTCGGCGTTTATTGTACGTAACGTTATCTGACGTCATGCACGTAACGTTGCCTGACGTCATAAAACAAACAAAAAACAACAACATGGCGACGTCCTCGATAAGCGTACCATAGGTAATAATAGTAATTCATACAGAAAATATGGATAATCTACATGATAAATGGAATATTATGTCAGTGCCTTTTACTATCAAGTTTATAAGGCTCGGCACGAAAACGAAGAATGGCTCGGCAGAGCCTCGCCATTTTTCGTTTTCTAAGCCTCGCCTAATAAACTTGATAGTAAAAGGCACTGACATAATATTCTCTATATCCCTCAAAATGACCCAAGGACTCGGGCCACAGAAGAAGGTAAAAGAAAAGAATACCCATTTTTAAAGTCCCTATCCCGCCATCAACAGGCAAATTTACAACAGATGTGAAACGTTTCTAAACCTACTAGAGGATCTTACGAGTACTCATTCATTATTGAATTTGTTAAACGAGTTGGAGCCTTGCATTATATCATTTTTGCTAAATGTTAGATTCTATTTATCACATAACTCACATTATGACATATCGACTTTAATTGCATTTTGCCTGTCGCTTTAACATGCGAAACCGACATAATCTGTGGGAATTGATCATAGTCATTATCAATTCTTTTTTTTACAGCACATACTAGGCTTATTTGCATACTTATATAACTAGTGGTTTATCGAAAATATAGAATGGTGTTATTCCAATCCCACACCGTAAGTTATGTGATAATGAGGTATACATATTATTACTTAATAGTTTGAGAATCCAATTCAATAATAAATCTATACTTGTAATCAGAAGTGCAATTTTGCTGTTATCTGGGGGCTTAGTGCCTTTAAATATTTCCTTACAATGATGACACAAGAGGACTGTATTTGATCAACAATGATGATGGTATTAACTTTTTACTACCTTCTTCCCAGATGAAGGAGCGTGTAATCCTAATGGTTTATAATCCTTCTGTATGCAAGTGCAAACTTGGGTGTATGCTAACGCAAATAAAGAAATTACCCAACATGCATAAAATGAACTTACTTGACAAGCTTCTATGATGCCCTTGTCCATCAGGTATTTATAGTTGGTCTCAATGGCCGCCCACAGCTCATCCTTTCTGTATTTACGTCTGAAGTGTTCCTTCAGCGTCCCCGTAGGTGACGCACACGGTGTGCTCATCAGACTGTCATCAAGGTACTCGGAGAGCGACGGTGAATGTGATCGACTGCTAACCAAGCTGCTCACCTGACTGCCGAACGAGGTCGGCGAATCATCCGCCATCATCCGGCGACGCTTCGGTTCCGTAGGCAGGTCAATAAAACTGTCGTCTAAGTTAATGGAGCACTGACTTCCAAACTTTGTGTTGTCCTCCAGGGAAGGAGAATGCTCCAGCTTTGCAAGATGCTGGAGCAGAAGATTCTCCTTACTTGGTGACAGTGTTTTATTCGAACGACTCATTTTTTGATTTTCAAAAAAAAAATCTCGAAACTTATGAAATGAAAATCATCGAAAACTTTGGAGGTTGGCAAAGTATGGTGCAGTCGCTCGAGATATTACTCCCACTAAGCGCTCCTTATCAAAAACTTGGCAAGGAGCAAGGTGAGAGTTATTTCCCTTTTATAATTACAAGAAAGTCATGGAGATTGGATCTCCACACCAAAACACTATTTTCAGGCTCGTCATTCCGCCTTGATTTTTCTTCACACTTATTTTTATTACTGTTACAACTAGTCTCACAATAAGAGACTTGTACGTCTCTTGTCAAAATCCACAACTTTATATCAGCAAGTTTTGAATCAAAACTTTAGTTCGCTATATCACTCTAGTCCCTTGTGAGAGGACGAATTGTTGTGAAGAAACAAGTTTTCGTACATCTACCGTCCGTAAGCCTCTTCTAGCCGATCCTGAAATGAGAAAAAATTCAATTTGTAAGAAAATCTACATCATCCTCATAAAAGGGATCATATTTCCAGGTATGGTCAGCACTACTACTGACAGTTCATCATCCTCTCTGACATCCTCAGGCACTACTGTGTAGGCATCTTTCCAGATATTGAGATTTGGCAGTTCATCCAATTTTCTAACACAATCAAGGCATAAATAGTGTTCAGTCTCCAGAACCCTTACCATAAATACAATGGCATTGCTTTTCTTAATAACATATGTTCCGTTATGCTATCAAACCGAGCTTAAATTTCTATTATGATATCTTTTCAAATATTAATTTTCCTAAAAATAAATTTCCACTTGTATAACAGAACACATCTACTGGTACGTTTTTTCGCTACACATGTATTTTACAAACTGCATTTTAACTAATTGCGTTTCTTGATCAATATGAGTAATTTCCTCAAGCCATAAATGAGGAACTGATGAATTGATTGTGACATTGTTGGGAATCAGTGCACTGTAGACTGTCAATGTTGGAGAGACAAGTGAACCAACAATAACTACACTATAGATAGGAGTTTTATTACTACCCTGTGGTAACCTGATCCTAGATCATTGCTATTTCTCATTCTGAATCAATGAGGAGGCTGTACAGAGAATGTCTGTGTTTTGTTGTCCTGATTGCATGCATTTGCATCATTATTTTCATTAATTGGTCATGTACTGATAGAAACAAATAACAAGATATTAATTGCCTTAATACAATAGAGATATGCTGAAACTAGGGGACATTTTGTTTGACAAGGCTTGACTTCTGTTGGAATTGAATTGAATTGGGGTTTTACGGCGCAACCTTACAAAAAGAAAGTGTATATGGCGCTAACGTACATTCCAGATTCATTCTCCATTTTCATCTAGATAAAAACATACAGACTGAGAATCTTCTCACCTGCAGAACTGCAGAGTTGCTGCAAATTCTCTTGCAAAAACTCCATTTTTTTGCTAGATCATTATTTTCTGTCGCCACTCAAGTAGCACCTGAAACAATACAGGGATCAGGATGAAGACCTTTAATGAACATGACAAAAATGACAAAATGAACATGAATGGTGGGTATGTTGCCCCTATGCCTGGATAAGCACGGTGGTAAAGTTTTGGACAAGAGAAGCTTAATTTTGCTGTTTTTGGTTTTGGCTATCCATAATTTAATAGACACGTTCTCACTTATAAATTGAGCTCCGAGTGGGATTCATACCTGCAGCGGTGAGATGCGATGTTTCAAACCTATGCAGGTGACCCACTTTCAATGTAAATATAACTTTAATTTCAGAGCGGAAATTTCCTCTCAGTTTCTTAGGACTGATGTTTAATTGTGTTTTCATTCCATATAACTTTTGCACATGAAATTTGATAGAACCAACTTAGAAGTAACGATTATCGGAGAAAGCAGCATAGTCATACAGATGAAACAGCGATCCTAGTCAGAAAACTTGCCATATATACTGGTTATGAATTAAAAATGAAGGGATTCAGTGTGTTTGGAATAGATTGTGGGGTTCAACCCATAGACTGACTCCCTCTCCAGGACTCTTTTCGAGAAAATTGGGTAAAGAAGGGTGCGATTTTTGCTATTTAGGGAAATTTTTAAGGGAAAACTTCCATTAAAATGTATGCATTCGGTATAATATCAAGTGTTGTTTTTTTTAAGATTGGGATTTTTTTTAACAGAATTCGGAAAACATAGAAGTTTTTGCAATTGGGAAAGGGCTGAAATGGGGCCAACATTCGGCCCCCTCTTAAATAGGTTAAAAAGGCCCTGTCTCAGCTACAGAGCAGACTATGTTCCAGAGAAGAACCGTTTGTCGCTGGAACAGTCTACCAGCCACAGCGGCCGACTGAGGATTCTGATTTGGTAACAGGAGCTTTCCAAACTCTAAATCTAGGGCCCAGCCATTTAAAAGATTCTCAGTGATATGCCGGTTAGGTGAGTTTCAAGTGGCCACTACAACAGCCAGACTGGACTGACGATGAATGGCCACAGACTTTCTTTCGAATATGCCTCTCATGGGTCCTCTCCATCCACCCCCCACCAATCCCCTCCACACCCCACCCCACCGCATGACAAACATCCTTTACTATTATGTTCCACACAGGCAATACAAGCAATTAATAAAGTGTTCTGCAATGTTTGTTTTCAACCTGCCACATTTGTACATACAGGAAAAACCCATTCACACCAATTCACATTTACCTGTTACATGTATATTGGCACAAAAATACCAGAAGCTCCCAAATATAATTATGTGTAACCCACTTATAATTCAACCACTTATCTACTTCAATAAAACAAACCAACCCTGTATATATATCCCAATTAAACATATTCCAGACAATCTGGTGAGTTTCCTGCATAAGAAAAAAACTTATCTGGCAATCTTTTGAGTTTCATTTAGCAACATAGAGCAACAGAAATACATAAACCAAATATATAAAATGCAAAATCCTTATGAAACAAGAAGCACCAATAGATTGCTATCTTTTATTGCAAAAAAATTATATGAAAAGGGGGATAATTCATGTAAAACGTATAAGGTGCTTTTAACACAGATGATGAACATCAACAGTTTTCGTCAATAGTTTTTGGAAATTGACTGTACATTCAAACTTTTAATAAAAACAGTAGGAAAACAGTGGAAAACAAACAGGAGGGTAGTTCTGGTAAAATGTGTGACAGAGTTACGGTGCTTGCCATCTATGGTTGTGTAATAATGATGATCACGTGTGCCAAGTTTTAAAGTTTTCTGTCAATTGCATACACTTAGACGTACAGTACTAGTTCTACCCAGGAAAAGTGGGTGGTCTCCACCACAAAAAATCGACAGTCATATATAACCTTGCATGTGTTGAAAATGACATAAAACACTATACAAACAAACAAACAAACACTTACTCGATCTAAGATGCCCAACTATACAAGTTGCCAAACCACACTTACTCGATCTTAATAAAGATGCCCAACTATACAAGTTGCCAAACCATACACTTACTCCATCTAAGATGCCCAACTATACAAGTTGCCAAACCATACACTTACTCCATCTAAGATGCCGGACTATACAAGTTGCCAAACCACACTTACTCCATCTCTCCTATTATGACATTGTCAATTACAAAAACATTTTCACCACAAAAATAAATTCGACTATCATATATAACCTGACATGTGTTGAAAATGATGTAAAACACCATACAAACAAACAAAACAAATGTGTTACTTGATAAAAACAACAACAGCAGATTTTCAAAATGAACAGTGGCAAGGGTGACATGTCCTAACAAGACGCCCAAGAGGGCCTGTGGACGCTCTACTGGCTAATATGGCTCTTATAACATCAATGAAGCGAGCGACTATCGTCTTAAAGAGGCAAAATATAGTATTTTTAACTAAATCAAGAGCCATAACTCCGCCATTACTGGTCCGATCTGGCTGGTTTATGAACTTGGCCAGTAGATATAATAAAAATAAAATAAAAAAAATAAAAAATAAAAAAAAATAAAGAAATATAAAAATAATAAAAGAAAAAAAGTAAAAAAATCTGGTAAAGTTTGGTAAAGATCAGATGAAAAATGAAGGCCCTATCGCCTTAACAAGGCGAAATATAGCATATTTAACGAAATCAAGGGCCATAACTCCGCTGTTACTGGTCCGATTTGGCTGGTTTTCAAACTTTCCAAGCTTTTATTGACATTTACAATCTGGTAAAATTTGGTAAAGAATGGATGAAAAATGAAGGCCCTATCGTCTTAACGAGGCAAAATATAGAATTTTTAACTACATCAAGGGCCATAACTCCGCTGTTACTGGTTTTCGAACTTGTCCGAGCTTTCATTGACATTAACAACCTGGTAAAGTTTGGTAAAGATCAGATGAAAAATGAAAGCCCTATCGTCTTAACGAGACAAAAGCTAACAATGGACGAACGACGGACAACTCGGCATCCCATAAGCTCAGCTGGCCTTTGGCCAGTAGAGCTAAAAATGGAAGTATATATCTCTAGGTTGCGGGCTTCGCTTACTTGTATGATAGAAATATTTTGGAGGGATTACTAAAATTGTTTGTAATTATTCATACGCCTGGACTGTATTTTAACAAATACAAAAACATCCAATCAATCTAGAACCAATGTATAATGATCTGGTAACCGCACCAACAACTGCAGAACCATCCCCCATGTATGTTATGTAACACACATTTACAGAGACAGTTTACCTGAGAAGTATCATGTATTATTCAATCATCTTCCTAATTATACAACATTCTGACTGACAGGTAACCAATCCTGTCTGATGTATGGCTTTGTTACAGACAGGCAATCATCATCCATCAGTGTACTGTCTTGGTTTTGTTTGTTTGTTTGTATAGTGTTTAACGTCATTTTCAACACATGTACTTTTTGTGGTGGAGACAGATCACCCAATTTTCCTGGGTATAACCAGTACTGTACACCTCCTGCCATCCGTAAGAATCAACAATTTCTGTAATGTCTTGGCAAGTCTTGTATGAATAAAATCTAAAGAGACATGTTATAACATGACTGATTGAAAGTAATACTGGCAAAATATCAACTTGGGGGAACTGGATAAGGTTTGGTAACTTAGATGGAGTTACTGTATGGTTTGACAACTTAGATGGAGTTACTGTATGGTTTGACAACTTAGATGGAGTAACTGTATGGTTTGGCAACTTAGACAGAGTAACTGTGTGGTTTGGCAACTTAGATGGAATAACTGTATGGTTTGGCAACTTACAGAGTAACTGTATGGTTTGGCAACTTATATGGAATAACTGTATGGTTTGGCAACTTAGATGGAGTTACTGTATGGTTTCGCAACTTAGATGGAATAACTGTATGGTTTGGCAACTTAGACAGAGTAACTGTATGGTCCTGACTTGCTGTTAAAGGTATATCTCTTAAAATAATTTCCACATGATAGACAATATTTTGATCAGACACATAGCCAGGGCTGCCATATTATTGAATTATTTAACTGTCTTAGAAAATCAGACATTTTAAAAATTCCTAAAATCACACTGAATATGAATGGCTGACCATTTGCAGGTACCCAAGTACCGTATTTCCCATAGAAGTAGTACCCGGGCTCTATGCAAAATGGAAAAAAAAAGTACTAAAAAAGATGAGGGGTGGGTGGTGGGGCGGGAGGTGGGGGTGCTATTATTAGCAGAGGTGCAACTATATGGGGAAATACAGAAATCAAACTTTTTCTCAAAACCGTGCCCCACCAAACCCACTAGTCGGAGTCTGGTGCTTCCATTTACCCAAGTCCTGCTTCCCATGATGATGTGTAAAAGGTCAACAATAAACTGTCATTGATTGTAACAACATCATATTGTATACCAGCTATAATCCACCCTGAGGTAGAGTTACAAATCAAATACTCCTGAAGCAAACATACCAATTGGGCACAGATACCATACATAGATGAGGTATCCACAAGTGGTTTGCCTACAAGAAAGCTGACAGATGGCTAGCAATGATGAATAGTCAAGTATTAAAGTTCACCAATCATGTCATACATTGTCCTGGATCTATGATACACAAGCATTACTAGTTCAGTTCATTGTCATGGGAATCAATATTCTGTGTTTTTCATAAAAAAGTCATGTTTAGACTATTTCAGGACTTCTAATACAACAGTTTATAAAGCCATGTCAGTTTTACAACCTTTGTGAATAAAAATTGTTTGTACCAACCATTGAACATCATTTACTCTACCAACTCATACAGATAACGGGGCCTTGGAGGGTTTTGTCAGATCTTGTCCCATCTTGCATCTTTACCCTATGAGAGGGAGTGCCATATAACTATATAAGGCACTGACTACTACACAGATGTGGAAATCATAACAGTGATTTGTTCACCCTTTTGGGAATGGTACCTGTACACATTCAATTGGGAAAATTCACGTTGTTTTGGCTTGAATTGAAAACTTTTCAAACAAAAGCAATATCGTATGAAAATGGTTTGCAAACGCATTTCCTATATATACATTCTCTTGCAGTATTTCAATACCTCACCTAAAAGAACATAATTATTTCCCCCCTACTTCTGTTTAAAGTTTTACTCTATTTAAAAAAATAAAAATAACAAGAGGTCAATGACCTTGAAGCTCTACTGATTGATTTTGATTTCAGGAAGTAGTGACTACAAACTTGATTTTTGAAAATCTATTTTTAGCCGTGGCGGCCATCTTGAATTTCCGGCCGACCTGAAATTTTGCTAGGATCAATAAGACATCAAGAGCAACATTTCTGTGAAGTTTCATGAAAATCCGTCAAGTACTTTCAGAGGAGTAGTCGCTACAAGTTTTCATTATATAACTCTATGTAAACAAAGATGGCCACTGGCAGCCATGTTTAACGTCGAATCAAAATAATGTTTAACTCGGATAACCATCATGTCATGCTGATCATTTTAGAAAAAGTCCCATATCAATATCTCTTAAAGTTTTCAAGAAGTCGTCGCTACAATCTTATTTTTTTTAAATCTATTTTTAGCCGTGGCGGCCATCTTGATTTTCCGGCCGACCTGAAATTTTGCTAGGATCAATAAGACATCAAGAGCAATATTCCTGTGAAGTTTTATGAAAATCCGTAAAGTAGTTTCAGAGTGGTAGTCTCTACAAGTTTTCATTATATAACTCTATGTAAACAAAGATGGCCACTGGCAGCCATGTTTAACGTCGAATCAAAACGATTTTCGACAAGGACCAACATCATGTCATGCTGATCATTTTAGAAAAAGTCCCATGTCAATATCACTTATAGTTTTCAAGAAGTAGTCGCTACAAACTTGTATTTTGAAAATCTATTTTTAGCCATGGCGGCTATCTTGAATTTCCGGCCGACCTGAAATTTTGCTAGGATCAATTAGACATCAAGAGCAACATTTCTGTGAAGTTTCATGAAAATCTGTCAAGTAGTTTCAGAGGAATAGTCGCTACAAGTTTTCATTATATAACTCTATGTAAACAAAGATGGCCACTGGCAGCCATGTTTAATGTCGAATCAAAATAATGTTCGACTCGGATAACCATCATGTCATGCTGATCATTTTAGAAAAAGTCCCATATCAATATCACTTATAGTTTTCAAGAAGTAGTCGCTACAAACTTATTTTTTAAAAATCTATTTTTAACTGTGGCAGCCATCTTGAATTTCTGGCCGATCTAAAATTTTGCTAGGATCAATTAGACATTAAGAGCAACATTCCTGTAAAGTTTCATGAAAATCCGCCAAGTAGTTTCAGAGGAGTAGTCGCTACAAGTTTTTACTATATAACTCTATGTAAACAAAGATGGCCGCTGGCAGCCACGTTTAACGTCGAATCAAAACGATTTTTGATAAGGACCAACATCATGTCATGCTGATCATTTTAGAAAAAGTCCCATATAATTATCACTTATAGTTTTCAAGAAGTAGTCGCTACAAACTTGTATTTTGAAAATTTATTTTTAGCCGTGGCGGCCATCTTGAATTTCCGGCCGACCTGAAATTTTGCTAGGATCATTTAGACATCAAGAGCAACATTCCTGTGAAGTTTCATGAAAATCCGTCAAGTAGTTTCAGAGGAGTAGTCGCTACAAGTTTTCATTATATAACTCTATGTAAACAAAGATGGCCGCTGGCAGCCATGTTTAACGTCAAATCAAAACGATTTTCGACAAGGACCAACATCAAGTCATGCTGATCATTTTAGAAAATGTCCCATATCAATATCACTTATAGTTTTCAAGAAGTAGTCGCTACAAACTTGAATTTAAAAAATCTATTTTTAGCTTTGGGGGCCATCTTGGATTTCACATCAACATGAATTTTTGCTAGGATCAACTAGACTTCATGGGCAACATTTCTGTAAAGTTTAATGAATATCCATCCAGTAGTTTCAGAGAAGTAGTCGCTACAAATAAAAGTTAACGGACGGACGACGGACGCCGCACCACGGCATAAGCTCTGCTGATCTCTGATCAGTAGAGCTAAAAATTGGTTTGGGAATTTTTTCACTCCAGTTGGAAAAAAAACACTTTTTGCCATTGGAAATGGAACCGTTTTTCAGTACCATTTATATTAGGGAAAAAAACACAGGCAGATGCTTTATCGTTCAATAAATCGAGAGAAGAGTATGTATGTATGGGGTTTAACGTCGCTTTTAACAAGTTTTCAGCCATATCACGACGGTGCGTCTACTTGTAGCAGTGAGCTCAATGCTCAACTTTATAGTGCTGCCACACTGGAATACCATGCCACCAACACATGACATGATACCCCACCAGTAACTTTATTCGGACACCGGGCCAACCCCGGCAAAATTCTGTTCTTGTCTTTAAGAACTGTTCATGAACTGCTCTAGAACATTAAGAACAGTTCTTGATCTGTTCTTGATCATCACTGATCATTGTTCTAGAACATTCGTTCTTAAAATGTTCTAGAACATTTTTAAGAGCAGTTCTTGACCATTTCATGCACTCAGTTGGTTCTTAAACTGTTCTTGAAATGTTCTAGAACAAATTTAGAACCGTTCCAGAACTTGTATCAAAAGGACATGTTCTTAAAGTGTTCTAATATCATTCTTAAACAATATCAGAAATAATTTAAGAACCGTTCAGAAATGGACATGTTCTTAAAGTGTTCTAATACCGTTCTTAAACAATATCAGAAATAATTTAAGAACAGTTCAGGAACTATAAATGTTTAAAATAAATAAAACAAATGTAAGAACTAATTAAGAACAGTTTAAGAACCCTTGATGTTCCTAAACTGTTCTTCATTTGTTCTTGAAATTGCTAAAGAACTAATCAAGAACAGTTTAAGAACATTTCTTGAAATCGGTTAGAGTACTGTCCCTTTGTTTCCAGCACCATGTGAATGACATTTATAATTATATTTGGAAGTCTGATAAATTTGAGAATAACAGAGATTAAAGTTAGATATTTCAAAATGAATTGTAATATAAGAGGTAAGAATACATGAAGTACATTAATAAGTCTTTTTTATTCAACAAAACCTACACAACAACAGGATTAATAAGGAAATTGTTGGTGTAAAGAGTGGGTTGGGTAAGGTAATATTCAGTCTGAATTGACCATGGTGCTAATTTTGATAGATGTTAAGACCATGGTCATTTGACCCTGGTCAACCATGGTTAGAAATGACCATGGGTTGTCCATGGTGTCAATATTGCTAGATGTTAAGACCATGGTCAACCCTGGTTAATGATGGTCAACCATGGTTCTGAAACAAAATTTGTAAAAAGTTAATTTTGGAAAAAATATGAAAAATTAATTTGTGTTTATGTTTTACAAGAAATTTGCAATCAACAATCCAAGAACGATAGTTCCAGAAATTTTGTCTCATTTAACGTTCAAGAACTGTTCTAGAACAGATGAAGAACATTTCATGAACTGTTCTTGGAACAAGTATCCCAGAACCGTTCAAGAACAGTTCATGAATGAAACTATATTTTTAGAATGGAATATCCAGCACATAATTTATGCAAGAAAAGAAGTTCTAGAATAGTTCTTTAACGGTTCTGGGATTTTTATTCAAGAACTGTTCCTGAAATGTTCTTTATCTATTCTAGAACAGTTCTGATACAGTTCTTGAATGTTAAATGAGACAAAATTTCTGGAACTATCATTCTTGAACCATTCAGGGATAACTGTTCAAGAACTAAAGCTCTAGAATAGTTCTGGAACTTGTGTTCTGGAACTTGTTCTTGAACCATTCAAGAACGATAGTTCCAGAAATTTTGTCTCATTTAACGTTCAAGAACAGTATCTAAACTGTTCTAGAACGTATGCAGAACATTTCATGAGCAGTTCTATAACATATATCCAGAACCGCTCTAGAACAGTTCTGGAACAGTTCCAGAAAATTTCGCCGGGCCACTAGTCCTTGTTCTACCTTTTGAATGTCAAGCAAGAGCTACCAGCTCCATCTTTATGAAGTCTTCTGAGTGACTCGGCTGGGAATCAAACCGACAACCTCCTGCGTGTGAAGCAAACTAAAGTAGCATCTGAAACAATACAGGGATGATGACGAAGAACTTTAATGAACATGGCAAAAATGATAAAAATGAACATAAATGTGGTTAGATAAGCAATGCAGCTCTATTCTTGCCCTGACCACATAGGGCACTTTTATCAGGTAATTTCACAATTGTTGTGTATATTTATGACATGAAAAATATCTTTGAAACTCAGTTACAGGGCAGTGTGGGTCTAGCCCGGAGTATGTATGATGACATGAAAAATAGCACTGAAACTTAGTTACAGGGCAGTGTGTGTCTGGCAATGTGTATGATGACATGCAAAAGATCTTTGAAACTTAGTTACAGTGGAGTGTGAGCCTGGCAGTGTGAATGATGACATGACAAATATCATTGAAAGTGGATTGTAGGGATTCCATTGTGTGTAAAATATTACATCCACAAGCCCTTTGAAACTGGATAACAGGGAAGTGTGGTTGTCATTTATGATGTCTATATCCACCAGACCTTTAATTACAAAGAAATGTCGGCCTGGCATAATTATAGGTATCCTCCTACAGAAACAAAGACAGGCATATTTTATTATTGTCTTGCAGACAAATTGGAAGTAAATCAAGCTGTAATGAAGCTGGCCTGTCAGATGTGTCCCTCTGACCAGCAGCAACATTGATTTCCTCTCATGTTACAACAGATAAGGTCCAGGTAGTATAGAATAATGAAAAAGCTGCTTATGAATTTCAAGAGGACAGGTAGAATATTGATGAAGTTTTCCAGCAGTTAGATTTTTTCTCTGAAAGAAACCACTTGTAATGAATGATCTAGTGTTTAGATAGGCACCATTATGGTAGGAATTCGTTATTTCATACTTATTTTTATGCTGGAATATAATTAGTGCCTCAGCATAGTGATGGTCGGCAATCTTTCTATGTAGGTCGGATAAGCGGCAATCTTTCTATGTAGGTCGGATAAGCCCCGGGACAAATGAGCCAAACCTTCAAATTACTATATCTATTAGTAAAATCCAGATAATTTGCAAAATCAATCAAAATACATACAATATAGACCATCCAAATGTGTATTTGACTTAGGATTTTACATTTAATACAGGCATAATCTTCAACATGCTTGGAGAATAACCTGTTTTTTTATGATAACTGTGATTCTGTAATAGATCACAGAAAAGCTGGTTGGTATTTACATTCCTGTTTCAAGTTCTTAGCAGAATGTATTAATCGTTAAAAGTTTGTTTTGTGAACAACTTTAAGAGGAAAAACACCTGTTCAAGTCCACTTGAAGAAAACATAGTTACCATAATTACTATATAAATAAATATTCCATTTATTATTAAAACCTTTAAGTGAAAACAAGTCCAAAGATGATTAAAAAGATGGATTTCATTTTTAGGTTTTTATAACCTTTTTTCTCATATTAATATGGGGCCATGGTTTAGAAATCGCGTTCAGCCTTCTCTGAAACTGCATAAAAAAGAAGCATGATTTTCACTATTTACTGTAGGGGTACGATTTTAAAGAGAAAACGTTCTGTTAAGTACCGGAACATGATACCTCACAAATATTCTTTTTAAAGTAGCTAACCCACCAACAACAATCAAACATGCAACACATGTACACCGTTTCTAAACCTACTCTTATTTGGCGGGTTATAGTTCCTTTAAGAATATCTGAATCATCAACACAATCATCTTCTCAATACGTTTAAAATAATACTGTCCTCATGACTGCAGCGTAAACATGAATTCTAATGCAACTATTATGTAACACGTTGCTCCATTGGCTAATGTCTCAAATTTGCGACCGTAAAACCCCCCATTTACCGTCTGAAAAATATGTGACGTCACATAATGTTGATACAAACGACGTCATCGATGACATCAACAAAATGCTGCCATCCATAAATTTGAGTTTTCATAGAAAAACAAGTGTGTACATGTACATATGATTTTATTTTATATTCGTAGCATTTGAATGGAAAAGCATTAGAATCAAGATAATCATGCTTAGATTTTCAATCTGAGAGGGTATGTGGTTGGTTTTACGGTTTGAAATTTCAGACCGTAAAACCACTCACATACATTCCCAGATTGAAAACTAAGCATGGTTAACTCTTAAAAAGGGCTATAACTCCTGTATTTTTTATCCAATTTATTTGCCCTTTTTTCCTACACAGCATTTACGATCATGATCTTGAACACTAATTTTGGTTTTGTTAGTCCTTATAGTTTCTGAGTAGTGGGTGACACAAATGTTACACTATTTAAACATGGCTTAAAGCAGTAAAGGGCAATAACTTGTGTCGTTTTAATCAGCTTTATCTGCCCATACTTCCTATACATCATTACTTGGTTGAATTTTTAGTGTGGTTAGCGCTTAAAGAGTTTTTACTGAGTAGGTAACACAACTCCCGAATGTGGTTAAAACTATAAAGGGCAATAACTCCTGAATTTTCTACCAGATTCAGCTGCCGCTTCCTACACATCATTACTTGGTTGTTATCTTGCACACCCAAGTTTGATGTGGTTATAGCACTTTAGAGTTTTTGAGGAGTACGCAACACAAATTTTACAGCTTAAAACTATAAAGAGCAGTTACCCCTGTATTTATCACACTTATCTGTCCTTGGCCTTCCTACACATTGCTGTTTGGTTGTGATCTAGCACACAAAGTTTTTGAGGATTATAAGCTTTTGGCAGACAGACGGACGGACAATGCTATTTCTACCATTTCTATATAAAA
This sequence comes from Cyrtodaria siliqua, assembly GCA_037043455.1. Classification (NCBI taxonomy): domain Eukaryota; kingdom Metazoa; phylum Mollusca; class Bivalvia; order Adapedonta; family Hiatellidae; genus Cyrtodaria; species Cyrtodaria siliqua. The sequence continues at coordinate 43,612 of JAWPHD010012790.1, forward strand.
AAAGTTATTTTACAAACAACTTGCAAATACTTGACAAATATATTATAAGCACCTAAAATGTTACTCACACTGGATTCAACTATCCATAACCAGAATAATCTTGACCCTGAATGGAATTCTTGATCAAATCCTCAACACAATATATTTCTCCAATGAAATTTAATCGAGCACAAATTAAATCCACTATATTTAAATTGACCAGGTTAAAATGATTAAAAGGTGATTCAACCATTCAATAATCCGCTATAAAAATACTTCATTTTGATAATTACTTGCACAAAACTGATAATTAAGTCACTGAAGTGGCATAACGTCCAATACCGAATCCTAGATATTAGTTTAACTTGACTAAATAACTATCGTAAAATTGTGAGAATTTTCACAATGACAGTGTTGCAGGTATGGCTAATCCAGTTATCGACAGTATCTACTAAAGCGTAAAAGTATTGTCTAGTTTTTTTTATCTATGGATCCTATACATCTCGATGGAGGCATTCACATACAGCTTCAGTTTAATGGATCACTGTTGTTTCCTTCTTGGCAACTTCCTTTTTTCATTGAACACTGCACAATGGTGGAATGCACTGTTACAGTAGTGAATGGGACGTTTTTTTAAATCCGACACACTTTTGGAATATATCCGACGCCCGACTTGAATTGAACTTCCCACTTGTTGTAGCAGCAAATATGCAGCCACTTCATATTCTGTGAAACAAATAATGCTTTAATGGCAGGCACGTCCATAGAGGATCCGCTGGTATGCCGACAGTATTGGCAGAATTCCACTCATATTCCCGCTCAGATCCAAACTGCCACAATACAATATCTGGTAACACAATATCACTTATTAAACATTATAAATATTCTCCAATTTCCCGTACTCTGAAACTCTTCCTGTGAAAGTATGTCTCAGTGAATCGTGACTCCTCAAAATGGTTTTCCTATCACTATGATAAGCAATGTTAATCATGAAGCATATTTTTTAAACTAACTCCAAAACATCACAAAAATTTGCCAGTTTAGTCTACATGCAACACAGATATCTTTCCAGAGTCTACTAAGTTACTAATGTCACTATCTTCCAACACTGACTTAGGTTAATGAATAGTAATATGGCAATCGTTAACTACACAATGTACAGTAGCAGATTTAGCTGGGGTGACCGAGATGGGGGTGGGGTTAGGGAGGGATAGGTAGGGTCTCGCCTTGGGATTAAAAACATTTTTTTTAAAAATATTGTCTGAGAGCAGTTATTTTTTGGTTGTCAACTAATTTTTTAAGGACGACCCCCTAATCACAAATCTTGATCCACATATGCTGTAGATAAGCTGTATATTCACTGTTTTATCTGTAGATATAATTTATATTTTCATCATGGGGTGGCTGAAAGGAATTTTTCATAGATCTATATGATGAACAACAAAGTGTATCTCAGTAGAGAGAGAGACCAGACATATAAACATATTTACGCATTCACACATTCCAGTGCATCATACTAGCATATGGTTTCAGAAGGAATGTTGTGTGCCAAACACTTATTAAGATCAAGGTCAGTAGGGCTGGAAAGGCAAATATGATTCCTGAACCCCATGGGCATTCTGCTCATCCATTACTGCATGAAGTCTGGAAAATATCTTATCTGGAAAAAAGTTTGAATCTGAATGTTAAAGGCACTGCAAGCACTTTGTATCAGAAATTAATTGTCTAGTCGCTGGTCAGGGCAGGTTTGAAAACAATATATAAGAGCCAGCACACCTATGTTCAATTAAAAAAACAACAACACATAATTATTAATTATTCCCTGAAAAAGGAAAAGGTTATTGTATTTGTAGTGTTTTCAAGACAGATGTACCCATTTTTCATCAATATTCTAAAACCACTTCCACATTAGAGTGCTAAATAAAACATGAACCAGCTTGAAAATGGAATGTCTGTAGTTTTTTTTTTCCAGACCTGGGATATTTCATCTGTCTAGACACCAAAAATGTACAGGACTTTACTAGCCACATGCTCAATGCTCAATATAGAACAGTAAGTGTTGAAGATCAATCACTTAGCCATCACTGTTATCCATTAGCAATGTCATCCATTAGCAATTCTTTCAATTTTTCTCTACCACAAATTATACCTCACTCCACAGAGACCCAGTTAGGGTCAATGTCACCATGAGCCACTTTGAGTGTCATCAGGCCATGTTGAGTGTCACCCACAGTTGGATATCAATCAATGATCTGCCTGACAGGTTATGTAACTGGTGATGTCATGCTGGCATTGTTACACAGCTACTACATGACAACACCAGACTAAATGTCACTAATTAGCCACTAATCCAGGTACATCTTAGTCCTCTGGTTCACCTAGATCTCCAATAGCAACCTCTGGTTCACCTAGATCTCCAATAGCAACCTCTTGTTCACCTAGATCTCCAATAGCAAGGAGTGTTAAACATTCAGGACCATGACAATGACCTACAGTACCTACAGTAGAGTATTATAAATGTATTTTGAGTCATGGCCAGTTGACACATTAGATCCTCTCTGTGTTCATTAACAAACTAAAATTGCATGACCTAGACTTGTGACCTTGACCTTGAACAGACAACCCCATGTTTTGAGAGTCGTACCACCTATTGATTTGTTTGTTTGCTTCAGCACATTTTAAGCTATGTTGTAGTGATAGAGGCAGACCACCCACCTATTCCTGGGTAGAACCAGTACTGTATACCTCCCACCATCCATAAGAATTGACACTTTCTCCCTTACAAGTCGAACTCCCGGTGGGATTCAAACTTGCAGCGGTGAGAGGCAAGAAGGTTTCACATTGTTCTTAATCAAGGGCTATCGCATATAATTTTGAACAATGTCAAACTCAAACTCATCCACCTATTAAAACAAGCCAGAATTCCCTTATTCGGACAAAAGCAAGTGAGATAACTCATAATTCATCAGATTATCAGCCAACAATGTGCCATGTTGTACTACAGTACATTCAAATAAATAAATTAAAACTGTACTGGTTATAACCACTAAAATACTAGCCAAATTCCTGAGGAAGGTTCAACACTGCCATTCACAATCAGCCAATCAATAACAGGTGCAACACAATAATTATCAATTAAACATGGATAACAAAATGAAGTCATACAGTACAGAGCTGTAACAGATTTCATGTTTAAAGATGGTGGGTGTATGGCGTAGTCATCCTCATATCATGTAGCAGGAAGCTTATCATGCTTATAGTGCTGCCACACTGGATCGGATACCATGCCATAGATCCATGATACAATACCCCACCCAGTCACATTATACTGACACCAGGACGACCAGTCCCAGAACTACCCTGTATGCTGAACATCAAGCAAGGGAGCCACTAGTACCATTTTTATGACATCTTTGCTGTGACCAGGCCACAGATTGAACACTAGAGAATCTCAAATGATAGAACCCTCATTCAGTTTTATTTTCTTTACTTATGAATTACATTCATTATACATTTCATGATATTGAAACATTAAAAAAAGTTTTTCAGTTCAAAGCAGAACACCTGAGAGGATGGTAATATTTTTCATCTGTCAGTAATGGAGTAGAAAACCATCAACTAAACACCACCTAATATCAAAACATCATGATCAAAAACAAAAAGGTATATTCTGTATTCATATACGTCCCTTTAAGTACCCCCTATATGCTAAATGGAAATAATCGATGCTAATAATATAAGAACAATGGAAATCACATGCTTTAAAACAAATAGATAAAAATGAATAATGGTTCATGTACATGTGTATGTTTGGACAGATAATGCTCATATGTAACAACTGTGTAAGTATCAAAGCAGTCCGCTGGATATAAGTATTCAAGTTATGATGGTTGGAAGTTGAGTTTTTTAAACAAGTGTGACCTTGAACTGAAGGCCAAGGTCATGGAAACATGGAATTGTTGGATAGCTAATAATCAAATGTAACGATTGTGAAAAAGTTGGATAGTATTCAAGTTATGGGGTGTTGGGGGAAACTCGAACAAACTTCTTAAGAGTTGAGCTTTTCAATCAAGTGCGACCTTTAACTGAAGGTCAAGGTCATGGAAACATTGGTATTGTTGGATAGCTAATGATCATATGTAACAACTGTTTTGATTTAATATCAAACAACCCATAGAATAGTATTTAGGTGATGACTTAAAATTAGATGCCGCCGATTGGAAAATTGTAATACTAAGAAAATCATTACTTTACGTGCAAGTGCATTTTTTCTGTTTTTTAAACTTTAATTCGGAAAAGTCATAATTTTTAATTAATTTGCTGTTGATAAATGTTTAGGACATATATATAGAAATTGATCATTTCCGCATGGTGTAGTTATAAGGCAGTACTTACTCATAACTATGTTTATGGCAGTACCCAGAAATGAGTTTATGCAACCAGAAAAAAAGTTACCTAATGTTTCTTAATTAACATCCCAGTTTCAGAATTATTTAAGCTCCCAGGGCGCTTAAAGGGACGAATACAGTATTCCAAATCCTCTATTAATTATTAAAATGCCCGCTGCTGAACTTTTTATTAGATAGAAACTGGCTTGTTTTCCTAGGCTCTCTTCTTGCCTCTTTTGTTCACATCAGTTAACAAGAGCTGTCGGAGAACAGCGCAGCTCGACTATTCGATTTTTCGAAGAATAATAAATTTATAGCTAGTATATACCATCAGAAAACAAGGCTACAACAATGTGGGGTGGGGTTGGGAGCACAACATAACTATGTGTAAGAATTGACCAAAACTACACAGAAATATGTAAAAAAAATATAAAAATTAAAAAAAATCGAGTTTTGAGTGGGGTGCGGGGTGGGGGTGGGAGAGAGGCGGGGGTGGATGGTGGGGGGGAGTGGGGGTGGTGAGAGCAACATATATGTGTAAGAAGCTATGTAATAATTCACCAAAACAACACAAAAATATGAAGAATTTTTTTTTTTTTTAAAAATCGAGTTTGAGTGGGATGGGGTAGAGGTGTGGGGTGGGGAGGGCAACAAGTGTAAGAATTGACTAAAACAACAAAGAAATATGTAAAACAAGAGGTCAATGACCTTGAAGCTCTACTGACTGATTTTGATTTCAGGAAGTAGTCGCTACAGACTTGTTTTTTGAAAATCTATTTTTAACCGTGGCGGCCATCATGAATTTCCGGCCGACCTGAAATTTTGCTAGGATCAATAATACATTAAGAGCAACATTCCTGTGAAGTTTCATGAAAATCCGTCAAGTAGTTTCAGAGGAGTAGTCGCTACAAGTTTTCATTATATAACTCTATGTAAACAAAGATGGCCACTGGCAGCCATGTTTAACGTCAAATCAAAACGATTTTCGACAAGGACCAACATCATGTCATACTGATCATTGAAGAAAAAGTCCCATATCAATATCTGTTATAGTTTTGAAGAAGTAGTCGCTACAAACTTATTTATTTTAAATCTATTTTTAGCTGTGGCGGCCATCTTGAATTTCCGGCCGACCTGAAATTTTTCTGGGATCAACTAGACATCAAGAGCAACAAAATTTCCTGTGAAGTTTCATGAACATCCGTCAGGTAGTTTCAGAGGAGTAGTCGCTACAAGTTTTTACTATATAACTCTATGTTACCAAAGATGGCCACTGGCAGCCATGTTTAACGTCGAATCAAAATAATTTTCCACAAGGATCAACATCATGTCATGCTGATCATTTCTGTAAAGTTTCATGAAAATCCGCCAAGTAGTTTCATGGGAGTAGTCGCTACAAGTTTTTACTATATAACTCTATGTAAACAAAGATGGCCACTGGCAGCCATGTTTAACGTCGAATCAAAACGATTTTCGACAAGGACCAACATCATGTCATGCTGATCATTTTAGAAAAAGTCCCATATCAATATCACTTATAGTTTTCAAGAAGTAGTCGCTACAAACTTGTATTTTAAAAATCTATTTTTAGCTTTGGTGGCCATCTTGGATTTCACATCAAATGAATTTTTGCTAGGATCAACTAGACTTTATGGGCAACATTTCTGTAAAGTTTCATAAATATCCATCCTGTAGTTTCAGAGGAGTAGTCGCTACAAATAAAAGTTTACGGACAGGATGGGGCAACATATATGTGTAAAAATTGACTAAAACAACAAAGAAATATGTAAAAAAAAAAGTTTCAAGTCTGGGGCGGGGTGGGGGTGGGGGTGATGGGGTGAGAAGCGGGAATCAGTTGGGGGTTTGTGGAGGTTAATGTGTGTAAGAATTGACTAAAACAACAAAGAAATATGTAAAAAAAAAAAAAAAATCAAGTGTGGGGCGTGGTGGGTGGGATGATGGGGTGAGAGGCAGTGGGGGGATGGGGCGGGCGGGGGAGCGTGGAGGGTTGCAACATACATGTATAAGAACTGACAAAAGCAACACAGAAATATGTAAAACAAAAAAAACAAGTTTCAAGTCTGGGGCGGGATGGGGGTGGGGAGGTGATGGGGTGAGAGGCGTGGGGGTGGGGTGGTGGGTGCAGGGAGGGTTGCAAGATATATGTGTAAGAATTGACTAAAACAACACAGAAATATGTAAAAAAAAAAAAAATCAAGTGTGGAGCGTGGTGGGTGTGGTGATGGGGTGAGGCGGGGGCGGGGAGGGTTGCAACACATATGTGTAACAATTGACAAAAGCAACACAGAAATATGTAAAAAAAAAAATTAAAAAATCAAGTGTGGGGTGTGGTGGGTGGTGTGATGGGGTAAGAGGCGGTGGGGTGGGGGTGGCGGGGGGGGGGGGGGGGGGGGGGGTTGCAACATATATGTGTAGGAATTGACAAAAGCAACACAGAAATATGTAAAAAAATAAAATTAAAAAAAAGTGGTGGCGGGGTGATGGGGGGGGGGAGGGGGGGTGGGAGAGGAGGGAGCCCATGCCCCAATATGGGTGAAGTAATAAGATGCATAATGCTATAACAAATCCCAAACCAAAATTATATATATATACATGCTTACATGCAAACCAAGATCTGCCTGTATTGCACATTTTATGGGCCATCACAATTTGGGTTCCATGGGAGCCCAGAATTTGCAAAAGACAAAATTACTTATCCAACCCTTTACAACATAATATAAGGAAATCAATTCCAAAATTTAGTTCAGCTAGGACAAGAAATGTAAGAGATAGTGACCTGTAAACACAGCTTACACGCAAAATTTGATGTGAAACAGACACATTTTAAGGGCTATCAGAATTTGGGTTCCATAGGAGCCCAGGGGTTACAGGAACCAAAATTACTTAAGCAGCCCTTAAGATAATGCTATAAGGAAGCTAATGGCCAAATTTGGTTGTGCTAAGGTAAGAATTGTAAGAGATATAGACTTGTAAACACAGCTTACACGCAAAATTTGATGTGAAATGGGACACATTTTATGGGCTATCATAATTTGGGTTCCATGGGAGCCCATGGGTTACAGGAACCAAAATTGCTTATGCAGTCCTTAAGATAATGCTATAAGGAAGCCCATGGCCAAATTTGGTTGTGCTAGGATAAGAAATGTAAGAGATATAGACTTGTAAACACAGCTTACATGCAAACCTGAATGTGGGACGCCGACGCCGACGCCGGGGTGATTACATAAGCTCTCTTATTCTTCGAATAGTCGAGCTAATAATGAGAAAACTATAATAGGGGTACTCACCCAAACATATTTATTAGCTCTTATATTAACAATAGAGCATGTGACATATATATATTCTGTCATTGGATACTATTTGGATACAAAATAACCATGTATCATTTATGACTGTTATCTACAAATAACTATCACAGATGTCTATTTCATTGGATGTTCTTACATTTATTTTCTTCATAACATAACAAATTTATCCTAAATGTGGTGCCTTGCCTAATAAATGGACTGGACAAATTAATTTGGCGTGTGACACAAATTTATACACACACAGGGTTCTCCCCAGAAATTTCAGAAGGCATGTCGTTTTTGACCATTACTTTGTGACGTGTGGGGGTGGGTAAGGGGGACGTCGATTTTTTTAGATTACTAACTTGAGAGCGCTTTAATTTCCATAATATTTGGAAATAAATCATGGAATAGAAAGCAAAAAATGAGTTTTAACAAGTATTTTATTACACATAACAACTTATTTTCGTAAAGATTAAATGTGTTTTTTTAAATAATTCTATCTTTTATTGCCTCACAAAATTATTCTTTTTATTGTAATCTATTAATTCCATTGTTTGAAAGCAGTTTGATAACATAACTTCTGATTTCTTGTCTCTAAACACAAATATTCTTTTTATGTATACCCATTTTTGATAATTTGCACTGCTCAAGTTATAGCTAATTGCGTAATCAAATTATCATCACGTCGAAGATTAACAAAAAAAAAAGAACTGTTTAGATCATCGATAATTAGTTTTGGTTTTCCTAATCTTTCTTTAATTATGACATGCCTTCTGAAATTATACTGTTAAACATGTGTTAACTGACAATCAGTAGTCGTTTAATCCAATCATAAATCACCCGCGGCGATAACAGATTACCACTATCACAAACAATCGTACATAATCACTTTAACTTGTCCGCAGCCTAAGCAGCCCGAATATGCAGGTTGTAAAATACGACGTGAGCTGTGAAAACAGATGCGAGTTGTGAAAATACGGTACACAAACTGCTGGAAACTAACGCGTGTCGGCAGATCAATAAAGAGATGTCGGGTGAATTAAGGGATGTCGGAAAGTAGCCGCTTTTTTGAAGGCATGTCGGACGCGACATGCGCCAGATTTCTGGGGAGAACCGTGACACATCATATTCCATTCCTATACATCAAGCTGTTTAGGAGCTATTGATCTAACGTATCAATTGCATAACCTTGACCCATGACCCTGACCTTGACCATAAACTCGCAACACTGAAGTTGGCTTGAGACACACTGGGTGCGTTCAGGGTTCTCCCATTGACAACCACGTCGTGTTAACTTCGGTTTACCAAATTTTACCAATGGTAACATTTGGTAACAATGAGGCCACCAATACTACCTCAGGTGTAGAATCGCGGGAAGACTGGTTAACAAACTTCTACATATCGGCGAACCAACGGCTAACGATGGTGACCGATGGTTACCGAGAGTGCTTTTGGTAACCGATGGGAGAACCCTGAACGCATCCACTGCCTATGGACAATACATACGCAAATAAAGATTGACACCCCATTATCTTAAGCAGTTCAGCTGTTATTAAACATTAAGGAATTACTGCATGACCTTCACCCATGACATTGAACACATGACCCTAAGTTTGGTGATGACCTTTCTTCTATTGATGATAGATACACACAGATTTATCCCATTAGCTAGAAATCGACTGGGCCAGTGTTTTTATCTAAAAATTTATTCTTGCGATCATGATAAAATCAATGGGTCAATTTCCATAATAATGAAAAAATCAATGGGTCAGTCTATGTAAAAAAGAACAAATAATTTCAAGAGTCATTTTAGAAAAAACATAAAAAAATTTACTCAAAAATCAGAGGTTAATAAATCACTACTAGGCATGAACATTGCACATCCATGGAAACACATAAATGCACAACAGCGAGATCTTGGCAATATGACCCAAAACTTGGTGCACAACACATGGCCTAGCGAAATATACATATAGGTTCTGTCCCAGAACCACAAGCAGTTCATGAGTTACAGTACATAAACATGGAACCAGTGACTTTGACCTTCGCAATACTCACTATGGTGCGTGAAAAAAGTAACAGTAACTGCAGTTCTCTGATCTCAGATTTCAGCAAAAACGACCCATGTTTTATGTAATTCTTTCCCTTGATTAATGAAATACAGACAAAAACAACACATGTTATTGACAACACAAATATGTTAATTGCCCTTGATTACGTCGAAATAAGCAAATTTTGCTTGTCACACAGGAGATAAAGATCCATTCACTAACATGATAAGCACCATACAATATTCACACATGGGAATAAGATCCATTCACCAACATACCATATTCACACATGGGAATAAGATCCATTCACCAACATACAACATTCACATATGGGAATAAGATCCATTCACCAACATACAACATTCACATATGAGAAGAATATCCATTCACCAACATACAACATTCAAACATGAGAATAAGATCAATTCACTAATTTACAACATCCACACATGGGAAGAAGATCCATTCAACAACTTAAACATGAGCTAAAGATCCATTCACCAACATACAACATTCACACATGAGAGTAAGACCCATTCACCAATTTACAACATCCACACATGAGAATAAGATCCATTCACCAACATATAACATTCACATATGAGAAGAAGATCCATTCACCAACATACAAAATTCGAACATGGGAATAAGATCAATTCACCAACATACAACATCCACACATGAGAATAAGATCCATTCAACAATTTACAACATCCATATATGAGAATAAGATCCATTAACCAACTTACAACATTCACACATAAGATCCATTCACCAACTTACAACATCGGCACATGAGAATAAGATACATTCACCAACTTACAACATTCACATGAGAATAAGATCCATTCACGAACTTACAACATTCACACATAAGATCCATTCACCAACATACAACATTCACACTTGAGAATAAGATCCATTCACAAACTTACAACATTCACACATGAGAATAAGATCCATTCACCAACATACAAATCCACCAACATACAACATTCACACTTGAGATAATGATCCATTTACCAACATACAACATTCACACATGAGAATAAGATCCATTCACCAACTTACAACATCCACACATGGGAATAAGATCCATTCACCAACTCACAACATTCACACATGAGAATAAGATCAATTCACTAATTTACAACATCCACACATGAGAATAAGATCCATTCACCAACTTACAACATTCACACATGAGAATAAGATCCATTCACCAACTTACAACATCCACACATGAGAATAAGATACATTCACCAACTTACAACATTCACACATGAGAATAAGATCCATTCACCAACTTTTAACATCCACACATGAGAATAAGATCCATTCACCAACTTAACATTCACACAGGGGAATAAGATCCATTCACCAACTCACAACATTCACACATGAGAATAGGATCCATTCACCAACTTACAACATCCACACATGAGAATAAGATCCATTTACCAACATACAACATTCACACTTGAAAATAAGATCCATTCACCAACTTACAACATTCACACATGAGAATAAGATCCATTCACCAACATACAGCATTCACACATGAGAATAAGATCCCATTTACCAACATTCAACATTCACACATGAGAATAAGATCCATTCACCAACAAACAGCATTCACACAATTGAATAAGATCCCATTTACCAACATACAACATTCACACATGAGAATAAGATCCATTCACCAACTTACAACATTCACACAGGGGAATAAGATCCATTCACCAACATACAACATTCACACATGAGAATAAGATCCATTCACCAACTTACAACATTCACACAGGGGAATAAGATCCATTCACCAACATACAACATTCACTCATGAGAATAAGATCCATTCACCAACATGCAACATTCACACATAAGAATAAGATCCATTCACCTACTTACAACATTCACACATGAGAATAAGATCCATTCACCAACTTACAACATTCACACATGAGAATAAGATCCATTCACCAACATGCAACATTCACACATGAGAATAAGATCCATCCACCAACTTACAACATTCAAACATGAAAATAAGATCCATTCACCAACTTAACACATTCACACATGAGAATAAGATCCATTCACCAACATACAACATTCACACATGGGAATAAGATCCATTCACCAACTTACAACATCCACACATGAGAATAAGATCCATTCACCAACATACAATATTCACACATGAGAATAAAATCCATTCACCTACTTACAACATTCACACATGAGAATAAGATCCATTCACCAACATACAACATTAACACATGAGAATAAGATCCATTCACCAACTAACAACATTCACACAGGGGAATAAGATCCATTCACCAACATACAACATTCACACATGAGAATAAGATCCATTCACCAAACATACAACATTCACACATGAGAATAAGATCCATTCACCAACTTACAACATTCACACATGAGAATAAGATCCATTCACCAACTTACAACATTCACACAGGGGAATAAGATACATTCACCAACATACAACATTCACACATGAGAATAAGATAAATTCACCAACATACAACATTCACACATGAGAATAAGATCCATTCACCAACTTACAATATCCACACATGAGAATAAGATCCATTCACCAAGGTGATGCAACTAATATAACAATCACATAGGAGATAATATCTATACCCTATCCCCATGCCAATATTTAAAGCAACTTACACCATCCACACACCAGATAAAGATCCACTCCCCATGATAATAACTATGCACTACATCTGTATGATTAAATACCTGATGATATGCCTGTGGTCATACTATAGGTTCCAGGTGAGCAAATCAGCATTAATTTAGCAGAAAAGGTGAGATGATGAGTGCCTCCAACAACTAAGGATAGGATACAAGACTCATTAAATCATAGCTTTTGATCATTTAGAGATAACTAGAAAAACATGATTTTTAGCTCAATCTTAGATATTAGGCTGGGCACTGGCAGTCGGAAGATTCTTCATATGCACATGGTTAACTGGGGCCCATTTCGTTGTTTAACGATTGTTTTGCATTTAACACTATTCAGTACACTATACATCTAATTGTACAAAAATGTAGAACAGCATGCGAAAGTTTGTGAATATTACTTTTGCATAATATTAAAACATCGGTAATCGTTCCTTTGAATCATTAAATATTAATGGTTATTACTTTAAACTGAAAATCTGACTCAGAATATGGATTAAAATGCACAGAATCGCATGTAGAAATTACCATTTTGCCGGTGGGACATGCCCTCTGACACTAGAAAAGGATTTGCCATGGTTAAGTTTCAGGGCAGGAACGGGCCTGACATGTTTTGCTGAAACTGAAACAGACTGAAGCTTGACCAACGATGACTTGTATACTATATATACATCTATGGCCTAGGTCATGTCCTCATGTATATAATATGGGTGCATTCAATTATGCAAAAATAAAATGCCTGTGTTTCCGGTGGCCCGACTGACCCTATTTTTAAGGGTCCGACCCTAAAACTTTTTATAAAAAAAATTAATAAAAAAAAATTGTTCTGAACAATGATTTATCACAATATATCGAGGTAAACTGACATCACAGAGAAACTTTCAGTTGTATCATCAACGTGTATGGGGTTATCATGAACGTGTATGGGATTTATGAGATAAATACATGTAGAATCACACTAATTATCTTGCTCCAAAAAAAAAAAAAATGCCTACCAACCTACCCTATTTTATAGGAAACACACCTATTTTTTTTTTGGCCTTATATTAAAACAGAAGAGTTTGACATGACACGAAACTGTTATCTGGAGTTTTTATCCTGCAACACAGTCATTCATTAACCAAGTAACCCAATGGCCTATTTTCATAGATAGAAACAGCAAACCGATAATACCATTTACAGCATGTTAAATATGAATACAAATCTCCTGGAATACAAAGTCCATACTCATTCAAACCTCTCCCCTGAAGCAATATTGCTTTATGAAAGCACCAAATGACCATTAACATTTGATAATCCAATGTTTTATTGTACAATTACCGTTATAACGCTCGTGTGGAGTGGGAAGGTACTGGTAATACTATAACACATTAGAATATTAATAATTTATAAATAATGAATCAAAAATCCATTTCCTCTTTCTGCCAGTATTCAACAGAATCATTTTGAAACAGTCTCAATCTTAGCAATTAAGGCGGTAAAAATCAATGGCATTCCACTCATGGCTCGGTGTTTTATCAACAATTATCAATTAACTGATTCACATTTCCCATTCTCTGGCCAGTAAAGGTTTACCACCACCAATTGCATATAAACCTACGAGGTGTAGTCGAATGTTTTTTGTTGTAAATTGGTATTATACATGTACATGCAAGTAGGGGGAAATAGCCCATTTCTATTCCATTTTGTTATGTGTATGTATAAGAAGTGTATTGACAGGCTTTATTGGATAACTGATGAACATTTTCCATTTCGAATCTATGCATATACATGTATCAAAGAAAACAGCTGTACCCTTGACCTGTTTAGTAAACGAACAAGAACTTTTTTTAACATGTATTGTGACCCACCTTTTCTGGTGCTTATAAAAATTACACTGCTGCATTATCCATACTTGAGTTGAAGTTGCAGCAAATCATTAACATGTGACATTTTAACATTGATCAGTGTCAATGTGGAAAATAATTGGTGGTTTCATACCTAACCTATGGGAGCTGAACTCTAAATTATTGATCATCTTTAATTAAGTACACTAACGCTTGTGGAATGTTGGTTGGTTGAATCGTGTTTTACGTCGTTTTACGTCATTTTCCGCACATTTTTAGGCTATATATGATTGTCGATTTTTTCGTCTTGGAGGCAGACCCCCAATTCTTTCCTGGGAAGAACCGGTACTGTACACCTCCCGCCAACTATAAGGATCGATACTTTCTTACAAGTCAAGCTCCCAGTGGGATTCAAACAGGCAGCAGCGAAAGGTGAGAAGGTTTCAAATGCAGGGTCTTTATCATCCCCGCCAAAGAGTGCTTATTATAAAATATTTCCCAGTAAAAAAATGCAGTAACAACAAACAGCGTGATTATTAATAGAATAACTTTTATTTTATATTAAAATCCAAAAATCACGCTTTTTAAATTACTCAATTTTAAAGCCATAGGCACTTCACAATCTGTATTGGACGTGGGAAACCTTAACCTCTGTGTGACCCGTTAGACCAGACAATACATATTTAATGACAACTCACTGGCTTTTTTTGCAATATGGATTCCAACTACAATCACTAGTCATTAATAACAATTATAAGTGACAGGTATGCATCAGCTCATCTTTAGGGAAAACAGATTATATCTAAACCCTAATAAACAAATCAATCAGAAACTTACATTCAGGAAAAGACAACCTATTGGAAAAATCATTAAAATACATAATAACTTTAGTGGGTGGGGTATTATATCATGTGTCTACGGCCAGGTAAGCAATCCAGTGTGGCAGCATTATAAGTTGAGCATAGAGCTCACTGTTACAGACCCAGTTGTAGTCAAGTACCCAAAAATCCATTCCGTTTGCGTTCCGTTTGTGCTCCGTTTGCATTTCATTTAAATGTATGGAACGAACGCAACAGAATGTGTGTGTTTAAATGCACAAACGGAGAAAATGCATTTGCATTTGTTCGTTCAGCGTTTACCACTCGCAATATCTCTCACGATTAAATTACGCATGTTATCCAGTCATGCGATTTTGATCACGAGTTGTTGACTAATGTTTATGTGATCATACTGAAGAATGGGTCCTTTTGTTGACATTGTTTTGTGGTGCACATTGATGATTATTCTGTTTTCTTACGGGTTTCATCAAAAACATACTTGACACTATATAAAAACTATGCCGGCAGTTTTTATCAACATTATTTTAGTTTTATATTGAAATAATATAATTTTATTGCTACACAATATAAAATATAATACCGGTATTTCCCATTTTAAATCAGTAAAAATGGAAGTGTGTAATCCGGCTTAAAAAAACACCATTTACACAGTGTAATTCTTTATATTAAAATAGTGAAAAACGCACTTCGTTTAAATCGAGACTTTTAATTATCAACTCAAAAGGATAATACTGAAAGTTATCTGAAATAGCGAAATGCATTTGCGTTCGTTTCGTTCTTTGCGTTTGTTTCGTTCGTTTTCAGCGTTTTAAAAAATGCATTCATTGTTCATTTTTTAAAACGATGAACGCTGAAAATGTACGAAATAAACACAATGAACGATGCATTTTTAAAATATAAATTGTACAACGTTCATTCTGCGTTCATTTTCTGTTCGTTCAGCATTTATTTGGGGTACTTTAACGCAACTGGGTCTGTAGAAGTAAACACCTCCGTGATATATATGACATAAAGACTGCAATTTTTGCTAGGACCAACTAGACCTTATGGGCAACATTCCTGTAACGTTTCATGAAAATCCATCCAGTACTTTCAGAGAAGTAGTCGCCACAAAAAAGGTTTACGGATAGACAAACAGACGACGGACGATGCACCACAACATAACAGGGCTTTTTTAACCTATTTAACGGGGCCGAAATTCGGCCTCTTCCCAATTGCAAAAAACTCTATTTTTTCCCAATTTTGGGGTAAAAAGTTCCCATATTTTTTTTTGGTAATTAAGTGACATACTTTACATAGTGTGTTAAAATAACTCAGTTCTAAAACCTAATCAATATTTTACCTAAAACTATATTTTAATGAAATTTCCCCTCAAAAAAACATTTCCCAAAACAACGAAAATCACGCTATTCTTTCCCAATTTGGATAGTCTTGCACTTCTTTTTCCCAAATTCAGCAGGCCTAGGCCTTTTCCCAATTTCCTTGAAGAAGGCCCTGCATAAACTCTGCCGATCTGTGATCAGTAGAGCTAAAAACTACGGTTTCCTAAGTTTTCGTGAAAGAAATAATTATTTACTCATCTCTCGATCACTAAGCCTCACCATCATGGTTTTGAATAAAAATGATTGAAGATAATAGAATAATAAAAACATAAACACAAAACTTTAATATAATTGAAATTCTCAGTTGAAAATTGAGCTATAAATGTGCTAAAATGCAATGCAGAGTTATGGAACTTGTGTGTCAGAGGGCCTTGATGATATGTAATACAAATGCACAGTTTGAATGAACTTGAATAAGCAATGTTCAAGATATTAGAATGTGAAAAAGTTTAAAAATAAATAAAAATTAAGGTAAATGCTAAAGAGACACAAATCAAGATTGTCTTGTATCCCTTTAAACTCAAAACTCTTAACTGTATGAAGTTTACAGGCCAGAATATATATACTGATGGATGGTACAACAAACAATTACTCGCATAATTACACATTGTGTTAAATGTTTCTCCTGCCTACAAATATATACTGTTTTGACACATACTTTCTTACATTTGACTGATGGGTTCTTCCTCACCACCGTTTATTCATCTATATTTCTCACAAACAATTTGGCAAGCTGACCGTTGCAAGAGAAAGTTCATTGTCTGTTAAATAATGCATACTACACTACCTATGACATTCATCAGGGTACCTTTTCAATTCCACTTTCTGATCTCCAGCTTAAAGAAACTAACCTGCCAAATAATGGCAAAATCGGTTAAATATCAAAGTTAATCCAGGTGTTCAGGTCATATAATAATTGTCCTGCATTTCCTATTAAACCTTGTTTGCTTGACCAAACAGTTTAGAATTAGCAAGTTTTAATCCAACTATAATCAAGTGTAACAATACAAACAGTTTTACCAAATGAAGAAAATGATCACAAGCATCAGCATAACAGCAGGTACACATGTACCTGATATAACTTTGATGAGTTGTCATGGAAATGCAGGTGATATAAACATGCAGGTGATATAAACATGCAGTTGACCCCCAGTTGAACTCTTGAAAACTCAGGTAATTGATACATTGCATGTGTATGAAACACAAGGACCCAATATTGAGTGTCATCATTCAGGAACATAATCATGCCTGACCAGGTAAAAATACTAGGATCCGAAATATGTGTGCAGATATGCTAGACAAGGACACTGTCAGACAAGCATTTTCTGGTCTAGCTGAAAGTTGCAATAGTCGATGGCACAGAAATTCCAGGACTACAACTTACAGTAAACACATACCTTATATTGCACTGGTCAGTCTGGGCCCATTGTTCAGATACTGGCTACACATATTATTAAAATATAGTGGACCGTTCAGGGCCATTGGTCAGAGACTGTATCCTACATGTTCTGTATGCATGTTCCAGGAACCAGCTGTGCGCTATTATTACACTATACCATAACCGAATCAAGTCGAGAAACATACAAAACCGACCAGTTTAAGTGCAATAAATTGATGTCTCGCATCTAAGAGGCGCGAATCACTGAGGGGAGGGCGAATCACTGAGGGGCGAGCAGAGATGTGGTGCCCCCTCTGATTAGCAAAACGTGTATCAGTGACATCAACACAGGTGTTTTAGATGACATTACTCATGTTGATGATGCTGATGGGAAACTGGGTCCAGAGTGGAAATCAATTACTGATGATATGAAACAACCTATTGATAGACAAAAACCCATTACCCATGTGATGAACTTTTAAATGAAATTCACACAAAGTTTAATTGTTGATAGTTAAAATCTGTAGTCATCCAGGTGAAACAGGTATAACACTGCATGGTGACCCCTGAGTAATCAGCGTCCACCAGGTGCTAATGCCGGGTTATGCCACCATACTCTACAGTAAAATACCCCCATCTATCCAACAATGTTCAGTTCACCATTCACTTTTAAATTTGTTAAAAATATAACTATATACATACATAAAAGCCGAAAAACCAGTTAGAAACAAATATTTTTTTAGACACAGTGAGTGCATAAATGAGTAATGATGGAGTAATGATGTAAAATACAAATATACTATTTTTCGATTTGTAATTTGTACCATTATAGCCTGACCATATTTATGTAATATATAACCTCGATTCTCCTATGAGTTTCCCTTGAGGTGTTTCTCCTATGAGTTCCCTTGACCTGTTTTTTCTTTACATAAAGATATGTTTGTATCTCGGTAATAATGTGTAATTGCCTTATTACCACAATTGGTTATATAACAAAATCGCTGAACTGTCTATGCACTGAGCTGGGATGTATGTATAGTGAAAGGACAGAGAGAAAAAAGTTGAGTTTAATTGGGTTTTACGGCGCACCAACATACAAAGGTTATATGGCGCCAACAGGAATGAACATCCCAGGTCCACTCTCCATTTACATCTAGATAAAAAAATGCAGAGTGGGTCTAGAACCTTCTCACCTGCAGGACTGCAGAGTTGCTGCAAATTCTCTTGTAAACACTTTTCTTCGCTGGAGCCATGATCACTGATTTTTGCCACCACTGAAATAGCACCTGGAACAGTACCGGGATCTTTAATGAACATGACAAAAATCAAAATGAACATGAATTTGTGGGGATTTGACCTTATCCCACTTTTAGTACAAAAACAAAATGTGTTGACGGTTAAATGTTATGTAGTTCTAAGTGTAAAAGATGTAATCAAATACAGTGGAGTGCTGTGGTCTAGTGGTAGAGTATTGGACCCATGATCCAAGAGTTGCGCGCAACATGATGTCTCGCCTAAAGAAATATGTCCATCATACATGTTTCAAGCGATGTTCATTTTGACAAAATCGAGGGTTTATAGTAATTGTTAACGAAGTCAAGCAAGATTGTCAGCATATCATAGGGTAGCATTTATAGTTTTCCATAAGTATATGAAGCTTAATGCAAATATTATTGGATGGACATGCATTACCATTCTATAGACCGGATTTTGATTTTATTGTCATTAAACCAGTATTGTAACTTTCTTGTCCTTGGGAGTAGAATGTTCAAATTTCATATATAACCTCCTCAGTCCTGGTCATTGTTCTTCTTAATGTCAATATCTTCCAGCCCTACAACTGACCCTGGGTCAGAGTCAAGGTAATGAAATACATGTACCTGCAATATTTGCGCTAAAAATTTATGTGACGGTACATGTATTTAAAGACACATTTCCCAACTGAATGTAGTCGTTGAAAAATCATGGACAGCATGCTTTTTAACTGCTTACTTCTCGCTGACTGATTACCACAGATACATTATATTGAGGCCCCTTCACAGTTTTTTCTTTTCATTTACTATTATCTTAGTTTTTGATATAAAATATATTGTGACTTAAAACACAAGATTGTTTATTATGATAGAGCATATAGTTGCCGTTTTTCCGTCCGTCCGTCCGTGTGTGCGTCCGTGCGTCACACTTTTTGTCCGGAGCATAACTCAAAAAGTATGCTTGATTAAAGTTTGTGTGAATGATTAGGACAATGAGACAGAGTGCCGTTCATAGGAACCATAACTCTAGCTTCACTACTTTTTTAATTATCTCCCTTTTTTTGAAAAATCTTATCCGGAGCATAATAGAGTTCCGTACGGAACAAACATATAATGATGTTCACATAAACTTGGGGTCGTCCGTGGTCGAGTGGTCTCAGACTTGAAATCACATGTCCCTCACCGCTGTGGGTTTATATTCCCCATGGGGCCAGGACTGTTTAGTATGTGAGTTTCAAGCTATCCAGCTTGCTTGCGGAACGTCGGTGGTTCTACTCATGTGCGCGCCCGTGCACGAAATAATGCCCGGGTTTGCACCTGGGGCCTTCCTCCACCAATAAAAAGCTGGAATGTCGCCAAAATTAATGACCGTAGCTGTTGGTGCAACTATAAAATCCAGTTTAATGAATTCATATAAGATTTGGTTGAATTCCGACAAGCGATTTCTGAGAAAAAGTCGTCAGAAGCAAAAGATAACGACGATGACGGACAGACAACGGGCGGATGACGGAATAAGTGATTCCAAAACATCACATTGAGCCTTCGGCTCCGGTGATCAAAAACACTGACAAATGACAACGATTTATTAACTTTGAAGTCCCGATGAGTTTCTTGCATTTGAGATTTACTAAAACATGGCAGAGATAATAGAGAAAATTGTTCTAAAAATACAAAAACTATTAATTGTTAACACGGGTCTTTTAAGAAATCCATCTATACATAGTTGTTTTAACATAGTATACAAGTGCACATAAAATGCAAAACGGTTATAATTGTTACTACATTATTATACACTCTTTATGGGACAGACCTCATCCTTTGACAAAAAACTAATAATCTCAATTTTCTTGTGCAAATGTATTTCTAACAGCGATTTACAGTTACCTATAGAAATTCTCTCCCCCCCAAATACAATAGGCTCGAAATGTGTCTTTAAGTGACATTGACTCAGACCTAGGGTCAGTTGGAGGACTGGAAGTTATTGGCATTAAGACAGACCAGGAGGTTACATATGAAATTTGAACATACTACTCCCAAGGACAAGAAAGTTATAATACAATATGTTGACGCCGTCGAGCCCGCAAACATAAGCGGCGCCTATATCTCGCATTTTTTCAAGAGGCGAGACAAAAACATGTTGACTAGAACACGTCACAATGTATAATGTCCTGCATATCCAAATATGGCATTAACACCATGTACCATCTTGTCATATTTATGCCTGTCTCTAATGTATGGTAGTTAACAACTGTAGATTAAACAAGTTTGACCCGAATACCACAGTTGGTATGCTGCTCCTGGTAGAAAATCAAATACCCATTATTCAGGGGCACAAATTAGGGGTCGCCCAGTCGCCATTGGCGAGTAAAAAATGGTCTGGGCGACCAAAATTTGACGTTCACGCGCCCATGTGGCAACCAAAAATATTCAATCCAAAAAACAGAAAAAGGGTAATCATTCAACACAAACATTTAAGTTCGAGGATTTTGCTTTGGTTCTGTGAACTACATACTTTTGGCCGAAATAGACAAACCCTTAACAAAATAATAACGAAACAAACGTTTGTTTTTATTTTTCCACTGCGGAAACGAGACAATGTTCGGAATGTTGCGATGTACGGTTTCCCACAAAACTGCAATAATTGTTACGGTACTCTGAGCTTCGAATGGCAATGTAAAATTAGATGTGCAAGAGTTCAAGTAACATTTGCTGGTATAAAAATCAACATTAAAACAGACATGGTAGTGTTTATTTTACACATGATCATAAATTTGTGTTATAATTTGAAGGGGAAATAATTAGGTTTCACTTCCGGTTTTTGGATAGTCTAAAACGCGGCGCTTTTGATTAATAAAATGCGGTGCTTTTAGAAATCATCAATAATAATTATATGGCAGAGAATCATGTTGACAAAAAAGGTCTCATACATTAATTTTAAAACTGTATGTCAACATAAAATATTTATAACAAAATAAAACATTAATTTAATAATATCTAATCTTTTATTACAATAATTTACATATTCTAGTTGTGATGATTTATAACAAAACTCATTAACAATACTATTTATAATTAAATAGATAACTTGGACTTGTTTATGATATTCAATAAACACGGAGTAAATGCATGTAATTGTTCATAAATTATGCACCAGAGTGGTAAAATAAAATAATATTTTGGTGGGCCCCTAACTTTTGGGCTGGGCCCCTAAAAATTCTAAGTCAGGGGCCCAGCTGGCACCTAGCTAAATAGAGTTAGTCTGTGCCCCTGTTATTAGGCTGCCAAAGGGCAACCAATCCTAATATGATGCACATAACTGCACATGATAAACTGTGATTCATGCATGTGTGCGTGTAATAGGTTTAACAGCACTTTTAACAATCTTTCAGTCATATCACCAGAGTGTCTACTTGTAGCAGTGTGTTCTATGCTCATCTTTACAGTGCTGACACGACATGATACCCCATCCAGTCACATTATTCTGACACAAGGTCGACCAGGCCTAGAACTACTCTTTATATGCTGAGCGTCAAGCAAGCAAGCTACTTAGTAGTACCATTTTTATCAAGTCTGTCCGGGGATTGAACCCATGACCTCCCGCATATGAGGGACTGTGATTCATGCAGCTGGCTATAAGTAATCAGAGCTGTAGATAAGCTGAGTTTTTGAGTATTTACTCATACATTTTTTTTTATAAGAATCCGGTCTTTTAAAATTGTATCTTTACTCATCAACTTACTACAAATACTCAAAACTTCTGAAAAGCATGGCATTGAGTATTATATTTGTATGTCTGGTCCTGTGAAACTGTTTTTTTCCATATTTACATGGTGACAGTTGACCTAAGCATGGGCCTTATATTAAGCACAAAGGCCATACAGTGTTTGTTTTACTTAACATCCACTTAGTTGTTTCTTTGAAAATAAATTTAATGGATTAACATTCATTTTGGAAGCATGAATTGTTTAAAAATGTTTTTCACTCTAAACGTGTTCCTTGTTATTCATTTTGAATCTGATGAGTAGAATACTGAGATCATTGCATTCAAAATATAACTACAGCTCTGTAATATATTTAACCATGATAATATTCAAGTAAAGTCCTAGTGACCAGTCCACGAACACTTGGCTTGTGTGCAAAACATATTTTAGTACAAAACTAATCTTTGATCTGCCATTTTGTGAATGTTCATATAGCAGTCTCCCATATTATTTATCGAGGGACTTTTACAGAGTCGAATGAAAAGTACTGCAATAATCGCAAAATCATTGTAACCCTTTATTATTCCTTTTCATGGATGAAATACCTGTACTATTAAAAGAGAAATGTTGATGTAATATCGGATTTACGCATTATTTATTCTGCGGGACACATGTATATTCTTAGAACTTCTGTTTCTATCTGAAAAATTCTGCCATGTTCCAGAATATTCGATGCAAAAGTCACATGGCAACATGTTTTTACATACATGTTTATGTTGATAAATAACTATGTTTAGTGTAAGAACTACAATTAACAATATTATTTTCTATTCAACATTATTAATGACGTTTCTGTGAGCAACTAGGACGTCTTTTATCGTTCAGGGCACGAAAATACCATGCCGAGCGCACATTGATGCAGGACTAGTAGAAATTCAGGTAAATTCTTTATCAATTTATCAATTTGTCCCTTTCAAATATTACGTAGGACCAGTAATTCAGAAACAAATTTCCCTGCCCTATCGTTGTTTTTTCACTATTGAATTCCTATTAAAACTAAGGGAATGTTGACAATGACTTTCTCTTAAAATACATCAACATTTGCTTTCTCTCAAAAATATAAAAAAAAATAATATATATAACTTTTTTTTAAAAAAATGCTATCACAGGTATTCTTTTTTGTAATTTACGTTCTGGCATTCATCTGATCCCTTAAACCTTGTTTGTATATATTTAAACAAAAAAGTACAAAGTCTGTCATTCTGAAAAATCCTGACAGTGTAAACATGCCCATTTCTCATTATTCACAATTTATTAAATATGTTTCCCGGTCATGGTCAATACAGTCAATATGTGGCAGGATTTGATCAATGCTGCCAAGGACTGATATGATGGAGTGTTTTTGTAGAAGCTTTACTTGATTAATTTTGTTTCACAATGCTGTATAGCAGTATCTCCTCTATATCCTCAACAGTGCATTAGATTCATATTGCATGACAATTCCACGGGCTCAGTCACCAGTATCAGCAAACATGGCTTTAATTGCACCAGGCCATTATTAGTGGACACTGGGCTAGAGATTAAAGCAATTGTTATCAATTATCTAAATATTTGCAGGTCCGCTTTCAATCAATTGTTACCTTGGGAACCAGTTTCAATTACAAGATAGCTGCTAAGTGCTTGCGTCCTAATAAGGGTAATTCTAATGGCCAACTACTTTTCCACCGAATGGATGGACATGCTGCATTATCATCAGATGTTGCCTGTTGCACTCATACATTTCAGTATGGAGCGCTAATGGTCTACATAACATTTAACATGTAAATGTAGTGGAGAAAATAGCCAAACCATCTGTCCTTACAAACCTCTTCAGTGATTGTTTTTGGCTGTTTTTATAGCTGTTGTTGGGCTATATTCCCAATGTCAATTTTTTCCACCCCAATTTTGAGACAAAAAATTTCGAATTGAAAGAAAAACATTTATTTAAAAGGAAAAAAAGCATCAGTGTGACACTATTGAGAACGAAACGCTTTTAAATGCCTCTGTTGACCTTAGTGTACTGAAAACAGTATTAAAGATACAATTGTTAAATTATTTTTTTACAATATTTTTCCCCAATTTTATGAAAAACTGCGCTAAAATTCCCAATTGTAATGGTATGGGTTATAAATTATGTTCCCAAAGTATAGGGAAAAACCACTGCTGTCAGTATTTGGGCAATACCGTAGGTATAAGCTGCATAGACACGCTATCAAGACTGTCCAGATTCTGTTCTTTCTCTTTAGTAAATTCTGGACAGTAAGGCCAAATAAAATTAAGAGGCTTGACTGGTATAAGGTCACATTTGTACAACTTTGCAGAATGACAAAAGAACTAAAACACATAGAATGCTGATAAATTTGCTTAGTTGAGCTATGGGCATAAATGAAAATCATAAATGTGAAAGGGCAACACCCTAGAAATTATATACTCATGTATCACGGAAAAGCGTGCAATTTTATAGCGCCGGTAGAGTGAGTTTGGCAGGGCCGTTCAGTAAGTTTATATGTGCGTTAATGCATGTAAAAGTATAGGTATTTTACAATCTATCTCTCTAAAGGGAAAAATTGTGTAAGGGTCCTTTTGTGTAGATTTTAATACTGCGCAGTTAGCCACGTGTATCACGGAATCATCAATGAATGTGGGAAATAATGTTTTGGGGTGAACGTTGGTTATAAAATGGATTGTTCTTCAGTCATGGCCGGGATTGGTTGAAAGTTGTTTTGTTTGGGCAGAAGTTGGAAACGGCGAAATTCACAGGCAATATGTGGTCAGTATTTATTTTATGAAATTGTATCGTACATTTGTATTCAGTGGGCGTCACCATCTTGTTTGGCGATGTTACTACATCCGGTTAGCTTTTATGTTTCTCAAACATTAACTTGATACACTAGCATATGATTCAGAAGTTAACTTTATTAGATATACTTATTGCAGTTGATCATTAATTGAACAATATTAAATTGATAAAATTGATAATATTGTATAGTAGGTGCATTAGTTAACATTGATAGAACATGCATGTATATATATGCATATGTGCGTAACTCATTAATTGTAATACAAGATTAAATTGATAACGTTGTATATTAGGTGCATTGGTTAACAGTGGTTTAACGGTGAGGTCTTGTATATATATCGATGAGTATAGTGGTATTGTAGAATACGACTACGTATACATTGCTACACATCATAATTAGAGTGTGGCTCACATATATTTACTAGATAATGATTTGTTTGTATACTGATAATTGTATAAGATTGTTGTGTTAATGAACCCACATCTAAACCTTCCGGAGTGGAGATAAGATTCCCGGAGTGGAGCTAGGAGATTCAACACATGAATCAACGCATAACGTAACGAGCAGTGGAGACGGTCCACGTATCTGGACAACATGGCCAGGTTATAGAATCAACAACCCCCGGGACATAAGGTGGGCCCATTATCAGTCCTCACTGGAGGAACGTCATTCACAATCTTGGTGGAGGTTAATTATCATATCTATCGCATCATCAACCCTTATAGAAGGCATTTGATGACAATCACCCATTGAGCTCTCGCGCATCACATTCATCACGCTAGACCATAATTATTAAAGTTGTGCACATCAACATTGTTATAACTTTAACAACACTTTAGTGTCATATATAGTCAGTCGACACATTCAGTATTTGTGATAATACTAAGAACATCTTAAACGTTCATGAGAACAGTCTTTTCATATTTCATCTGTGTATTCGCTTGTTTTTCTTGATAATTGTATATATATTTAACATATTTTAACAGTTGCATTAAAATGATGCAAATGCATTCACCGTCATTGATTCTTTCCTGAGTTAGCCCCAACCACTAGGGTCATCTTGCAACACACGGGACCACCAAAAGTACATCTCTATCCAACAGATGAGGCTTAGAAAAGTGTTCTGCTCAAACACTGAATGGTTTTACGGCTCATCAACATATGATTGGTTATTATTCATAATTTTGATAGAGCATCATCAAAAAAACTGACCAATCAGTGACCAGAAATAAGACATAACAATACATTCTGGTAGGTGATAAACTCGGTCTTTATCCTTGATGTTCAACCAAGTTTACTGTTAAAATTAAGGTATTTACAGTGTGATTATTTTGAAACCCTGCATATTTCATACACATTTTATGCAAATTGATTCAAAATATGTATCTTTTAAAATCTAAACTTGAAAATTATCATCTTTTTCCTCTGCCAAAGATTTTTATTTTACTATAGAACCCAAGGATAAAAACCGAGTAACACACATTTTATCACCTAGTGAAAATAAGGCAAAATCTCAACTTTTTGGCAATGCAAAATTATGAATTAAGGACCACCCCAGAGAGAGAGAGAGAGAGAGAGGAAGGAATCAGAGAACCTGCACTACTCTTACTAACCAATTGATTCCTATGCAAAGTATGCAACCTGTGCAAAGGTTTACGCCCCCATCTTATGGACGAGGCTAGGGGAAAATGTTTTACTGACGAAACTCAGTGGCGCTGGAGAGGCTTGAAACCGGCCCTCAAGATAACGTGCTATCCACTAGGGGTAGGACTAAAGTGCGAAAGTTTGATTTAAGTAATTTTTTTACTGCAAACATATTTCATTGGTCTGTTTCTAAGTATATAAAAATAATTTGCGGAATGCTTCAAATATAGATTTTATGGCTCCTTTTCGTAGCGGAATCTCCTTTTCGCACTTTGACTTTAGGCCTACCGATCCACTAGGCCTAGTCTTAATTTATTTGACATCTAGGGTGCATTTTATTACATGTGGACGTTTATTAGTATGCACCCTAGGAGATGGCACTCTTAGACGTTTATTTTATGCACCTTCCATCCCACTCACATGTCGACATGATAACAATTATTGAAAAGTGGGTGGGGTGGAAGTTGCATACATGATACAACCGTCCGGACCTCCATAGAACGGGATTTGCCTCGGTTACATTTCAGGGTTGGCTACGGGTCTGTTATACTGTATAGATCAATATATTCTAATGATCTCTAATAACATAATTAGTGCCTGTCTTCCGATGACAGGATGACTCACACTCACACTTTTCACAATTTTTGGCTCTGAGAAATGACCCAGTTTAGAAATTTGAATGTATTAGCCTACGGTATATTCTATAATGGTGGGAAATAATGATTTCTTATAATTCACCTACCTACTAATTACATATTCCGTATCCAAATACCCAGATAATGGCTCCAGAACAGTAACTTAACAGTAACTTTTTTTCATAGAAGAATCTGAAGCTGTCATGATTCCAACGTTGTGATACTGGTTGTTTCGATGTAACGTGCAATCTTATTGGCTACAGAGATAGGAATGAGCTCCAATAAATAACGCTTTAACAAGCAAGCTAAAATTAGAATTAATTGGGAAATTCCGTCTCCCGCCAAAATGTCAATATAGTCTATTTCATGTACTCGTTGTTTGTACCAGATACTCGTTGTTTGTACCAGAAAAGAGACACTGTTTAGTTATTTAGTTCATTTGTAAATACATAGAGAATCCGCGAAGTTAAATACCTAACATATTAAGTATTTTACATACAATTGCAATAATATGAATATAAAATCTACATCTCAATTCACCAAATTATCTAGGTAGTCAGGCGCGTAGCTGGGCTTACGCACCTACGCACGTGCGTACAATTATTTTTCAATGTCCGAAAAAATAAAAATCGAAAAAAAATGCGAAAAACGCAATAAAAATTCCGTATGCCGTACCGGATTTAATTTTGTCTTCTGGTTTTAAAGGGAGTACATCAGGATTTTTCTAGAAATATCTTAAATTATAAAAATGTTCCAATTCATGATAAAACACTTATATCCATCAAAATATGATGTTCGAACCATATTGTTAAGGTTTAAACTTCGAATACACCATATAGCTAGGACGGAATCGGGCATAAAATGCTGAAATTAACGCTGGTGCATAGCCTAGGATAGCACGTATTACTGTACAGAATGAATTTCCTTGTAACCAGGGAGTACGTCATATGACGTCATATGACGTACTCCTGTTGTAACTAAGGGGTCATTTTTAGGATTATTCATTATGTTAAGGCTCTTTAAAATAGAAAATATCATTATTTGTCAATTTTAAGTCGGACTCCTAGACCTCTTTGAAAAGCCTGATGTACTCACTTTAATGTGTATAAAATAGCAGTCAAAATAAGCTTAAAATTGCTATGTAATATACGCCAAAACTCACCTATGATCGTCTGGCAAAAATAAAATCACGGGGGAGCATGCCCCCGGACCCCACTAGCGGAGGTGCGTAACTCGAATTTGGACCCAGCTACGCGCCTGGTAGTTAAAGCTAGATAGACGTATACTAACTAATAAGGTCGTGGTAGTAGGGATAAGAAAAAGTAACCAAACCCATATAAAGTTTACAAAATGTTGTTGGTTTTTCTTCAATGTTCCTTTGTACAGTTATTATATAAACACAACTATCCCAATACAAGTTCACATTCACGGACCATTGTTCGGTGCTGGGCTGATAATTAAGTCATATTAAGCCCTGTTCGGTGTGAGCATTTTGAAAAGGCAACAGGTAATGATTGATTATGAATGGACAGTGTATTATTGATATTGTGTAATGGACAAAGAGTATTTAAACAAGTTACTCTTAACATATTTATTCTGCCAGTTCTTGTCCCTACTAACCTAGATTGGTATATAAAGATTTTATATTGCAACATTTTGGGTAAACGGAATACGTGGAAACTTTACAGGGCCAAGATACTTACTCCCTGACTTAA
>JAWPHD010012791.1:0-73266 GCA_037043455.1 Cyrtodaria siliqua
GTCAAAATCCAACAAGTAGCGCAGACAAGATTTGTGACGGACGAACGGAAAGGCCAAATATAATCTGTCTCACCTACCACTTTGTGGTGGAAGACATAATTATAAAGACAATATTTTAGTTCATATGTATACTTTATTAAGCAAATAATTGAGCGAACATAAACTTCAGCATTGAATCTGGCCAGTGGTGTACATGGAGTCTTCTTCCACATGACGTGCAGACTGAAAGAAAAAAAAGACATAGAATAAAAAGTTAATATAAGTCGAGCAGAGTATTCAATTTGAATCAGGTATTGCGAGGGGGAGCTAGGGCATGTTTAGGGGAATGGGACAGTTTAAAATTTAATTATTGTTTAACGCTTCATCAACACGTTGTTTATGTTATCTCGAGCCGCCCCAAAGAGGAGGAAAGATACATAGGCATCCAGGAACCCTGCCCTACGCTTACTACCGATTAGTTATCTATGGTTCTTTAACGTGCTTGGAGGACAGACTCCGATACACAGGACCACCCGGTTTATGTTCCCATCAGACGAACGAGGCTAGCAGGACACATCGAAGTAACCAAGTGGCGCCAGTAAGAATTGAATCCGTGTTCACTGGATTCAAAGCCGATATGCTATAAACGTCCCTTGACCAATACTGAGTAAATGGCACATCAAGTAAAGGGTCAATACATATTATATTGTGTATCATACGAGTATATGATTGAACTGACATGATTATAGAACCATTTTAATGTATGTTTCACCCAACAGTACAGCAAGAATATATTATAAGGAAAGTTAAATCTGACAGAGGGTGCAATGTTCTAAAAGCCATTTTTACTAGAAGGGGAATAAAATACGAGTCTTGCCAAAAATCTAAAATTGTTAAATTTTACACGTTTTGTTCATAGGATATTTTACTTTAATGACTTAGTAAGGTCATTTTACATGGGGAGAAAACATTAACATACAACTATTTATTTTCTCTCTCAAAACCTGGTGATGCCGCTAGTTTTAGAAATAAAACATGATTAAATAGGGCAGTTGAGAAGACACTTTTGTAGATGTGTGGTCTGTTCTGATGTGAACATGTGTAAAACAGACACAATATTGGAAATTTGCTCTGTGTCCCTTTAATAAATTTGGGACCCATCACATAGACCAATTAGATGATGTTAAAGGGACACACGGCAATCTTGAAGTATTTATCAAGCTTTAACATTAGCATCTCCATTTGTTAACCTGGTAACATTTTAAATTTAAACCTGCTTGCATTAAAAGTCAAATAAAAGTGTTTCATTTTGTCTTCGTTATTCTATCAAATACTTAACTATATTATAGGTGCACTATTATCAACAGTAAGTAATGTGTAAAACAATTTCTTCTGAACTATTCTAATAAATAATATTAATGATGGACAAATGCAAACTATGCAGAAAAATTAACCGAACTCCAGAAGTTTTAAACAAATAAAGACTGCCTAGTGTCCCTTTAACACAACTTGTTTTCGCATGTATCCAGTACATGTAGTTTACACGAGCTCATATGACAATCACGCTGCACTATCACTGAATTTTTTTTTTTACTCTAACTTTGAACAGCACCGTGCAAGCATAACACAAGCTCCATTTAAAGAACTACACAAGTGCAAACAATTTTTAAAAAGGCTCTTACCTCCATATGATCCAATGGCATTTAATACGGCTTGACATTCTGAAGTCGTCAGTATCAATTCACTTAGAGCTGCTCAAGGGCACGATTCACATTTGAGGCCTCTCTGAAAACAACATCAATCCAATGTCAATGATCAAACAGACATAGTTTATCCTTTGTTATACATAATGTAACATATTTAAAAAAGAAAAGATAAAATAACTAAATTGAATAAAGCATGAATACTACTTGTGCTAAATAACACGGTTAATGTAATAAAAACATCTCTCATCATTCATTATGCATGTAAAATATAATGTAGCCCAACTGGAGATCCATTAAAAACATTGTTCCACTTTCACAGCATATTTCCAGCCCATGGAATAGTTATTTTTTTTGAAACACACTGGAGGCAAGCGTAGTAGCTCCACCGCCTTAAAGGCTTTTAAGTGAAATGTACTTTCTCGAAATTGCGTTGTTTTTTCCGCAACAGAAAGTATGTAGTAAATGTAAATAAATGTAAATTCAAAATCACTTCCTTGCCTCAAAACTTTACTGTACATAGATATGAATCTGACCGATTTCAGTCAAATGTCTATGGCAGATTACATTGTTTCAATGGTAGTTGTATCGGGTTATGTATTCACGAATGTGCGAGAAAATGGGGATAACATAACGATATAGAGACAACGCTAACTATTTACATTCATGCATCTGAGGGGTGGGGGTGGAGTGGGTTTCTAGTTTTCTTACCCCCTCCTTGTTTTCGGTATGCAAGCTCCATCTACCCCCACACCCCCAGCTACCGTACTTGGAGGGGGCGGGGTGCGGGGGACATTGATAGCATTTCTACTAGAAATTGTTTTATTCCACGAAACGTTCTACAGTTTACAGTACATCCAGTTACTGGAAAGATCGGAGTACACGAATGTCTAAATATGCACGATCTAAAAGGGGTGTGTACAGTACTGTTTATTAACAAACACATTTTATTGACAAAACAAATACCTTGATCATGGACGTCCAGCAGCAGACAGTAATCCCAAATGCAACTTGCAACAACATGTCAATTTCACGTGTCAAGTTATGTCACGGTGACCTGTCAGTCACCAACACTGCATCGTGTTGACACATAATGAGACGTTATTTCGTCCGGTAAGGTATTAGTGTTTACATAATATACGGTATGAAACACTGTACGCGTGTTGTTAGACTCCATAGGTACCCGTAGTGCTCACCGACGTAGCGCGACCAATTTCGGGTGTAAAAAAATGGCGTCTGTTTTAATTGAAAATTCGTAAAATAGTCCGTAAAATACAAAGAAATAGTCCATGTTCGCGGAGTTAAAATGCGAACAGAACTGATATGTTATAGGTCCGTGGCGTCCCTACTGTAGTTGGGAGTTTGTTTTGCTTTTCGTCTATCCCAGCCTTGCAAGTAGTGCACCGAGTGATATGTGTGGAAACAACTTCATCCTCGGTTGAATGGACTGGAGTATATGAATTAACGCTACCGAGTTCCAGAGATAAAACAGTGACGTAATGTAGGCGTCAAACAATAATTACATTATTAGCTGCTTTACCAGCAGGAACTAAAACTAATTTATTATGAAATTCTTGAATTCCCGATTTTAAATTACAAAAGGAAATGGTCTCGAAGGAAGTAAAGAGGGGTTAGCATTATACAAGTTAATACGTGTATCTATAATTTTAAAAATATGACTTTTTCCAAGTAGAAAGAGAGTTTGGGTCCGCATGTTCTCTACGACACCATTTTATACTAAATTCCTCAATGGATTTGGTGATCTGAGCACGACAGGCATTAAAATCGATAGTTGAAGGTCAGGACATCTATACTTAGGACCTTTCGAAAACAGATGCCGAACACTTTTATCAACAATATCAAAATTACCAGTGATGACATGACCTGCTGAAGGATAGCAAAATTTTGATGTGTTGCATTTACATTCCTTAGGAGTGTTATTTACTATATCAAGGTCAGAAACTGTTTTGTTGTAATTAAAAATAATATTTCAAATGTTTTTTTTATACTTATAACAAATTACAGGTCCTCTGATTTTTTTTAATATTTAGGGATAGAATTAACTACATGATTATCTCGAAAAATAGGCTACTAGGCATGTCAATGAAATCAATACCTTTATTAAGATATAGTATTTTTAGAAAATGCCTGACGTGATCAGACTCCTTGTCAATATGGGGTCGGAGAACATGTTGTGTGTAGCTTTGAATTATGGAAGCAGTGTTATACAAGGGATCTGTATGGAAGCAGTGTTATACAAGGGATCTGTACGAATGTATATTGTGTATATTGTGCCTGCTTCCTCATCGATCAACTTAAAGAGGCTCTACCTGTATCTTTTTGTCCACCAATTGATATAAACTTTACTTAATTATAAAGAGGACTATGAAAAAGGTAAATGGCAATAATTTCACCCAATGTAATATGCATTTTGCTGGGGAAAAACAGGATTGAAAAGATCGGATTTTTGAAATTGTATTCGTAATTGTTTTAGACAAGCCGATTGCGGAGATTTTCCGATCTTATTCGTTTACAATCGGAACTGCCTCGTCTGATTAGCGAAGAGTTCCGATCGATTCGTTTGCTATCGGAACTGCGCCGAATAGTTTGTAATCGCATCGCGCATGTCCGAGAAAATCGTAAAAGCTCGTAGTTCTCCGGCAGGAATAAACGGCTGGGCAGCATTTTATTCAAGATATTGATTTGATCATAATTAATAATTTACAGAACTGGAATACGAACCATGTTTCTTCTTAGAATACTCATAAAATAGCTTTGTATACATATAAATGCAGTAATATTGAGTATTTAATATTTTACATTAAAAATCGCGTAGATATAGGTAGTGCCTCTTTAAGTGAAGAAATGGACAGAGAGGTAAGCCGTGAAAACCTTTGTTTAAAGACATTATAAACTATCGTTGCATGGCAGATCGATAACGTTTCGGTACTATAGTATTATATACATATACTCTGTAAAAGAAGTTTTGGACCATGGCAGTGTTCGAACCCGTACAATAATCGCCGAACCATGACAATCGACCATAACCCTTATTATCTTAGTTGATAATTCACAATAGATCAACAATCAACAATAATTATCGTTTACAATGAAAGTTTGCGAAAAAATAATAATCTTTTTATTGCTTACTCGAATGTGTCCGTAACTGTTACTTTGTATGGACATTGCAACATTTTTTACAGACCCTTTGTGTGTTCGCGATATTTTTTTTAAATCAACTCTTGCTTGGACTTTAATGTTTCTGGTACCAAATTAACCGGGTAGGGTAGACCTTGGTTACTAAAAAAAGATACTTAAATTCTGTCCACTAGTTTTATTTTTATATGACTTTATATACCCTGGTCCAAAACTTTTTTTGACGAGTATAGTATAGTTTTACGCAACTTGCAAGCTAACAACTGGTTAATTATGTATGGTTAAGTATGTACGAGTAAGTTAATAGATATGCTGGCAGCACCTACTCGATCCCGCCAACACCGTACCTATCTCTCCATCTCTCTCGCATATTTCGGTTTTAGTAAGAGTTTGCAATTCATTTTTCGCGCAGAGGCGAAGTTAGTGTTGAATCCGTGTGAAATCCACCACCCAATGCGTCACACACGATGTTCATGTACCAAACACACCAAATATATTGATGGACAGTATAGAAAAACGCATGCTTCTTTGATATGGGAAATGTTCTAGGCGAGTCTCTTTCAAGTATTTGGTGGCAAAATGTTATCGAACATCTGGTACAAACATATCTTCACGGAATAGCATTCCCCGATTTTTGAAAACAAGTCTGTTTTTCTCGAACAAATAAAATACATAAATTGTACTCACATAAACACATGAAGATCGCTCCGGAACGGAAGTTTCGATCCCTCTTTTTACTAACAGCATCTTTTCGTACTGGATAGAGTGTTTAGTGGCCCTGCCATAAGGATACCAACACTTTTTTTATAAACGTTAGTTCCATACATGACGAAAATAGTATCTAATAGAAAATATAAGTGATTCACAAACTTCATGTCAAGTCCACATAGTGTAATTGTCCAAACTGCCGTTTTTAAAAAAATGGTTTAATATTGTTACAGGCCAAAAATGTAGTGATTTCACTAACAAAAGTTTTTTAAATGAGAGCAATGAGCTCGTCTTTGATAAGGTTGTGTTGTAAAGTTGTATATAATGTACATGTACTTAAAGTTGAAGCTTTACATTTATTGCAAATTTTATCAAGAACGTTGCCTGAACTGTTAATAGACCAAAATAAATTAATCCAAGAGTTTTTCATAAGCTTTAGCACAATATTGTTCAAGTGATCTTTAACGGCAGTAATAGAGTCAAATCAACAATGTAGAAGGACATAAGACAATCAGTTGTTATGTGTACATAAAGTTTGGGAACAATCAGTTCGAAAATGTTTTGAGAAAAAAAGTATTAACAGTATAATACAATATTAGAGTGGAACATTCTAAGAGAAATAAAGTGCCATAATTCTATAATAAATTAGGCATTCAATGATGAGTGATGTACAAGGACATAAGGTCATCAGTTGTTATGTGTACATGACGTTTTGGAACAATCAATTCGAAAACATTTTGAAAAAAAAGTGTTAACAGGTTAATACAATATTAGAGTGGAAAATTCTAAGTGAAATAAAGTGCCATAATTCTATAATAAATTAGGCAATCAATGATGGGTGAGTGTAGAGGGACATAAGGTCATCGATTGTTATGTGTATATTAAGTGTATATTAAGTTCAACACTCAATTCGAAAATGTTTGAGAAAAAATGTGTTAACATGTCATTACACAATATTAGTTTATGAAATGGTGGAAATAGTAACATGTCAGAATTAACATACGTACAACCAGATGAACATGAAATTTACATAGTTTGGAAGCGTGTTACATTATGTAACGTTTTCAATGGACGGGAAAACGTCCGCCGCTGACTATAGTGCGTAATTACCGGTGAATAACGGAAAAGATGATAACATAAGTTTTCAAACATAAGGCCTGTATATAGGCCTGTTTTGTTTTGGTTATATACACTACCCAACTTTTATAATCCGTAACCCGAGTTTTTTGAAAATAACACGAATACTAAAAACTGGAAATCACCGAAACACATACCAATATTTTATTAAGTTTATCAACAAGGTTTTAGTCCAATCACGGCAGATTAAGTTTTATAAATTGCTAGAGATATTTGTTAAACGACGCCAGTTAAAATTTTAAAAGAAAATATGTATTATTAAAAAATATATAATTCTTTGAAAAGTGACCGGTTATAAAAGTTGAGTAGTGTACATTATAGCACAGGAATTCGATATTATATGTTGTGTAGGAATAAAATGATGAAAAAATAAAAATATATACCCCACCCATCGTTTTATTATACTCTATAGAAAGAGTACAGGAGTGCAAGTAAATCGATGCCGTTCCGAATAGACACTTTGAGACGGACGAGATATATAAAATATATCTCAATCGAAAGTGCGTTTAAGTATAAACCAGACGATATATATATAATGAGAATATTTACACTCAAAGTGTTTTTATCAAGTTAAATATTTTTGACAAGAGTTGCCTGTTACCTGGAGGCTTCCCACTTCCGGTCCCGCAGTTAATTTTCTGGTACTTTTTGTCTGAACAAATATATGACCAAGTTATAAATGTACAATGCGATTAAAATATGTATTTTTAATTAATCTTGTTTTTACCTTGATTTGTGTATAAACGGCGTACACAATTCTTATTTACAAAATATACTTCGTAGAGAACACACGGTTTAAAATATAGAACGTTCGTGACGTCGTGAGTGAGCTCTGACGTCATGCGCACTTTTAACAGCTGGCGATTCATAATGTGAGGTCCTGGAAGAGGATATTCATTATAAAAATATGGACGGTGCATCAGACCTTGCTCTTTGGTAAGTATTCGTATGACGATATATTTATATAGATATATTTAAATTATGAGTTGGCTTTATTTTAAATAAATAAAAGATTAAATCGGCGCTGTAAGTTTGAAGCATACAGTATAGATCTATGATAAATCCTATAATATATATGTAAACTGGGCTGTCTGTTGTAATTTTGAAAATCTAAAATTACAGCAGTACCCCGATACAAAAACTTTAAAACTTCTTTAAATTTAGCAAGTTTTAGCAATCCTCAAAATCATCATGAAATGATGATTTTGGTTGATTTTGCCCAAATATTTCATGAAATGGTGATTTTACTTGATTTATTAAAACTTTTTTAAAATAGGGTAGTGAAGATTGCAAGTTTAATTTTTTTTAAATAAATCACCATGAATACTTGATTTATTAAAACTTTTTCAAAATGGGGGTAGTGAAGATTGCAAGTTTATTTTTTTTTATATAAGTTATCAAAATTATAAAATGTTTATTTAATACAAAACAAATTTGTCGATTTGTTATTAAAATTACATTCAATTAACAATTTTCTGACCTTGAATACAAAGGTGGTGGATCGTACTCATACACATTACTAAAACAATTTATTACACACTTTTTAGACTTTTTTGTAAGGTTGCCATTGCTTCTTTTCTTCCCTGCTCCACTAGTTCTTTTTTTTGAGCTTCACTTATTTCAGCCTTTTTTTGCTTGGTGTCCTGTTTTAAACTATAATATTTATCTAACTCATCTAAAATCATCTTAAACTCTTGATCAGATATTTGTGCCTCCACCTATCATCATTGCTACTGCACTTGCCATTTTTTTATATATATATTTTTTAAAATTATTTCATAATATCCGCAGGAATAATACCTTGCTTAATCAGCATATCCTTTGTAGCCATTGCTAACATTATATCCACAGACAGCATCCCAACATCTACCATATTAAAATCCACTTTAGGTGCTGGTCTTTTTAGTATTTTTCTGCCAATTTCAGAATATCCAACAGTTAAAAGTGTTTCCACTCCAGCATGATACATCATATTTACAATTTGTTTTCCGTCGATACTTGCTGCCATTTTTTTTATATGATTATTTTTTTAAATTAAATTATTAAATTAAATTATTAAAAATCAAACGGGTCTTTTGGTGCAACATGAACAGGTTGCACAGCTACAGGTTGCGTAGCAGTTTGCGTAGCAGATTTTTTGTTATAAATATACAAACCAAACCCAGCAACGCCCAATAAAACCAGACACGGTGGAATATAATTTTTGTATACGTTTATTTTGATTTTTTCTGGTTCTTTTTCATCTATTGTTATTTTTGTTATCTGTCCTGCATCTCTTGCATCTTGTGCATCCTGCTCTATCTGAAGCAAACGCTTTGCCTTCCTTGCCGCTGCTCCTTTTTTTCCAGCCTCTACTCGTTTTAGATTTTTTACTTTTTTTGTTTAGCAGATTGTGTATCAACTTCAACTGGTATAACTGCACTCCCTTGGTTCTCCACTTGATTCTTCATTTTTATTATCTATAATTTTATTTTTATTAAAATCAATATGTCTAACAGTTGTCAGTATTGCTGTAAATGGTGCTAAGCACATTCCATACCTGTAATACAACTCACAACAAGCACTTGTCAAAGCATGATTAATAAATGGGTCTCCTTCCAAATCTTCTATCAGCTTTGGTGGATCGGTTACATTAAAATATTTTGATACTCCCATCACATACAAGTTAATAAAAGAATTGCCTAAAGTTTTAGTCATGCTTGCCCCAAGCCGTGCTTCATATCTGCAGTAAAGTTTGTTAATTTCATCTGGTGGCATGCCATCTATGTTTGTGAGTTGTATGTCTTTACCCAAATATTGACGACTACCACCGCCAGCTACTATGGCTGATAATCTTTCTTTTTTTGTTTCTTGTTGCTTTGATTCATCTGGTTCCGTCTGTTCCGATATATTTTGTAATAGTTCTTCCGCATTCATTTTTATATTATTAATCTTATTTTTTATCTTGAAATAAATATAAAATACAAAACAACTAGCTGCGATATTCATGCAACTAGTAATTGTTAGTATTGTTAATAGCATTGTTATTAATATTGCTATTTTTTTTATTAACATTATTAATTTGCTGCAAGCATTGCTATTAACATTGCTACTTTGCTATGAGCAATGCTATTAGCAATACTATATTTTCTGATATTTTCATTATATTTTCATGTCAGTATTGCTATTAACATTGCTACTTTGCTGTTAGTATTACTATTAGCAACAAAGCAATGCTGTTAGAAAAAAGAATTGCTGGTAGAAATTATTCAACCCAATAACCAGTTGGTTGGTCAGTCCTCAATATCAACTTGGAATATTTAGTCTTAGCTAAAGTTTTTTTTATTCTGGTTCTCTCCTCCAACGTTGGAATAACATCATTTTCTCTCAAACAATTTTCATAACTATCTCTGTCCTTGGTGTAAAACATACACAACCATTTTACTTGATCCCTCAAATCTTTCAATACAGAATTATATCTCTGTGAAATGACCCACACTGATTGTTTAGCGTGACGACCAGAGAATGCCAACTCTGATAACATATCTTTTTTCTTTGTTAATTCTTTTGTGGCTGAGCAATCGTCAATAATGTATAATGTGGGCTGGCCAGCATATCTTTTGAAAAATAAACGCAATAGTTCTTGTAGCATTTCATTTCCGTCTTTACCAACAGGATTGACAATTGTTATTTTTTTATCTTTTGGGTGTCTTACATCTCCTATCCAGGATCTATTTTTATAAGCCTCGTTCCACTTTATAGTCGGGCACAATATAATTATATGTTCAAAAACTCCAACATACTCTTGTTCAAGTATGTCAAGAACAAACTCTGTTTTACCACAGCCTGTCTGCCCACAAATAATGGCACTGTGTGAATATTTAGGATATTTTTGTTGCAAACTAGTATCCTGCTTCTTTGAATCTTCCATCTTCGAAATTGATTTGCGCATCTTGTATTATATATATATAAATATTTAAAGTTTTATCTGCATCTGCTTTTTTATTTATTAATATCGTTATGCCTTCACTGCCGTTTTCTATTCTTCTTCCACTGCCGTGTAATAAATTGTCATTACATGTTCTAAGGTCAAGCCACAAAGCATATGATTTTGTCAAATAAGTCTCAAGAGAAACACTGGTAAAGTTTAAGTCCCTTGCTGCTATTTCTGTCTCTTTGTTTCTTTTTGATGTTAAGGCAAAATATTTGTTGATTTCATCCCAATGTTGATATGCCCTCATGCCCTGACTATACAACTGATTTGGTACTCCCTCTATTGTCATTTCAACTTTTTCAATCATTGGGTTGTAATAGGTTTCTGTGCTTGTTCTTTCTGGGTCTTCAAACAGCATTAAAATACCTTTCATGCTCCGTTCTGGTACATTAATGTTGATGTTCCAAAAGGTTTCAGATTTGTTTGCTATTATTTTTCTATGCCGCAAGATACGATCATACATAAATGACATCTTACCATTGATTTGCTGTCTTATTTGTCTGGCTAATTCAACATCACTAACTGTATCAAATTCCAAGCAGATATTTTTTATTACATAAGATGCATCAGCATCACTGCTTTTGATAACTTTGTTATAATCGTTAAACGTCAATTCATATTCTAACCTATCACCAAGCCCCGCTTGATAAAATGGCATATGACTTTCTAACATTTCAAAGTCCAGTGGAATACAAAATCTATTTCCATAAGCTGCTGCTATAGCTTCATCTCCGGTGTCTGAGGAAGCATCTCCCGCGCTAACTCTATGTTTTAGCATGTTTGGTTTACCAATACCTTGGTAAGCTATGTTCAATCTTTCGGTAGGGCTTTTCCATAAATCTACATAACAATGATATATATCACTGTCATCTATTGACATGACTTCATTGCCACTTATTCTTATTGTCATTTTTTTCACAATTGTTCTACCCAGATTTTGAAATAGAGTAGCGTTGGCGTCTGTTCTGCTTTTAAGTTCTATTTCAAAGGCAAGACGAGCAGTACTTGGAACTATCACATCATTAGTACTTAGATTTGGAAATCTCACAAGCAGTTGCTGGTTTTGGTCTATTGTTGATGGATTATTAGTTATTACTACACTTGTGCGGATGCCTTTGGCACCATGAGGTTCTCTTAGTTTTCTATGAGGGCTGAGTTTGTTTCCGTAAGCCGACATTGTTTTTATTTTTTAAATATATTTTTTAAAATTAAATAAAATAAACAATGGCTGAGGGTGGATTTGAAACTCCTGCGTTCGATATTGAAACTATGACAGAAGAAGACTTAGATAGAATACTTGAAGAAGAAGAAGACGAATTCATACAACCTGACTCAGAATTTCAGAGACAAATTGTAAATGAAAATAATCTTATTGATCAGCTTGAAGGAGAAGATAAAACAGAAGAACAGCTTACACAAAAAAAGTGGTTAGTAGATCAATTTTTTACTGAAGTTAATGCTGAGATCAGCGGAATTGATTATAAAAATGATTTTAGAGTGGCTGAGGACGAAATCGGTAGACCAATGTTATATGCAGTTCAGCTGGGAACGAATGATGTTCCACTAACCTATTATAAGGGAAATAATCCAGAAGAACCAATCAAGTTTTATGTGCTGGACACTCTACTTAGAAAAAATGGCATTGACTTCGTAAAAAATAATTTAAAAATGTATGATTATTTAGTTCCACGTGAAAGAAAGGCTCAGGGTAGGGCAGAATTAGCAGCCTTGGCAAAAACAAGAGATACCCTCACAAAAAAAGGAGAAAATATACCAATGCAAACTTTTTCAACAACTGAAGATGTACAAAATACAGTAGATGCCGTAAATACAATTGAGAGTAATTTGAGTAATATAATAGATGAAACTCATTCTAAAACTGCTGTTCAAACACAAACAGAAGGTCTAACAATGCGAGAGATACGAGGTTTAGATAAGGTATTGCAAAGCTTTCGTGGAGAACTTACTAATAATCTCTCAAAGCTCACTGAGCTTGATAAAGATATAGCAAAAGAAAAACAAAAATTAGAACAAGTTAGCACCCCCGGGCAGGAGGATGAGTTTCAACAAGAGCGCCTACGTGACAGAATAAAAAATTTAGAAGATGAAAGAAGTGCGCGACTTGAAGCGGCGAGTGAAAACAAAGAAGCATTACGCAGTCAAATAAACAGGATAAA
The DNA here is from genome assembly GCA_037043455.1 of Cyrtodaria siliqua. Classification (NCBI taxonomy): domain Eukaryota; kingdom Metazoa; phylum Mollusca; class Bivalvia; order Adapedonta; family Hiatellidae; genus Cyrtodaria; species Cyrtodaria siliqua. The sequence continues at coordinate 12,834 of JAWPHD010012791.1, forward strand.
AGAAACTATAAATAAGGTGTTAAAAGAAGACACAACATTGGGTGAGAGAATCAAAACCTTGTTTAGGGAGCAAGGTATTACTATTGTTAGTATTTTGACTGCCTTTGGTATGATTATTGGGGTATTAGTTGAGACCATTATTCCTACAACCGGAGGAGGGACTGCACCTGTTCCAACTCCAAAGCCTGATCCATCAAGTGTAAAAGACTGGATAAAAAAACAACTATTTAATCTTGGTAAACTTCTTGCCAACTTAGCTGGTAAAGCTGCTGCAGCACTTCCAGGAGTTATTGGTGCAATAGTATCATGGCTTTTATCTGCAACAGGTAATGTTATTAATTGGCTTGGTAACAATCTATGGGCTCTGCTTGTGTTTGTTTCCGGGTTGTTGTATGTGGCAGCCAAAGAGTGGTTTAGTAAATCTCGTAAATAAGTAATGCAGCAAGACTTATTACTATAGTACCAACAATTATAGTTGTTTTGTTATCTTCGTGTTCAATCGCTATTTTTTTTATTTCTGGTGGGTTATGCTCCACAGTTTTATGTTTTGATTTATCAAAGTCCGGTAAAAATTTCTTTGTTGTGGTGCCTTGAAAAGGTTGAATATTTTTTGGTGGCACTGGTTTTACATTTACATCATTATTCAATCCTAATTCTTGTGCATCGGTTGCTATTACAATTTCATTATTGTAGTCTTGTATTATTCCGATTCTTAATTCCATGTCACTCGGAGACATGTACAATCCACTTCCATAGACAAAATTTACTTTACTTCTTGCATATTTTAGGGTGTTTTCATATCTTGAAATTTGACTAGGCAAGTCGATGGGGCTATTTATTGCGTCCTCCACATTTGCTAAAAATTGTTTTTGTGCATCAAATGCTGTCCCAGTTCCAAGTATATCAGTTCTTGTTTGTGATTGTGAACCAAGAATTGCCCAGCAGTATGTTCTTATGCTGTCATTGATTCTTTCTACTCCAGCTCTTGTAAATCCCACAGAACAATCTAGTATAAAAGTAGACCAACTATTATCAGCCTCAAATCCTTGCGCAATGTAATCAATATGATATGTTTTATCACTCTCATAGACTGTAAAACTCATCGTTTTGTTGTCGTATGCAGTATTTACCAAAGGATGATAACCAATATTTGTCCAGTAATTATAAATTGTTCCTAGACCATTATTATAGCTTTGTTTCTGTCTCCAGTCTGAATATAAGTCAACGTTAAACTCCTTGCATATTCTCTCGTATGCGTTTCGGTTATATGTGTTATTAAAAGCATTCCAATTTGAGTCTTGCGGCAATGCTACACTTATCTCAAATAATATTCTTCTGACTTGGTAATAGACATGAAATCGAAATAACGAACCAACCAGAGTATCAGCTTTTAGATGATTGTTGAAATCAATACCACATCCAGTGGTCGCACACCAAATAGCAAAGTTTAACTGATTCTGCCAAAATAACATCCAATCTGTTCCCCAACGTTGGACTATAGCATCTGATTTGACGTATGAAAGTTTGTATTTTTCAAAGACATTTGGAAATGATGCTTTAAAGTCTTTACCGTCTGATGTAATGACTATGTTTTGATTTATTATATCTATCACTTTCTTGCTGATAGTATTTAAATAGTGAGCATCTGGGTTATATTTGAATTCTTCAGAAATCATTTTTATTTGTGTTTTTATATATATATATTAAAAAAAAATAATGTTTCATACAATTTCAAACATAGACAACTCTATTATTTTACAACAGTATATCGATAATAAAGATGGAACTAAGCGCGTTGGATTAAAAAGTTTTACATACACTATCGGTTGGTTTAATATTATTCACGAAACCGCAAAGACAAGAAACCCAGACAAAATAGAACATTTTCCAAGTGGACTCTATAACATTCCATACTTAGCAAAAAAGTTTAAAAATCTAAATGAAAATATTACCCTGGACAGTATTGAGCAAATTGGTAGAGCCATTATAGATACGTCAATAGAGACACGAATGTCAAGCGGTCTTTCAAAAATGCTGGGATTCAAGGATAGAAAATGGTTGACAGGTACTACTTTAGGAGATTACCCAATGGATTTAGCTCCTTATAAACAGCTATATGTTCATCTGAAACAAGTTAATACAAGTAGTAATTATTTCAATGGTGCACCAAGCACTATTATAGGTGTTGTACCTGTGGTAAATAAGCAGTATGGAGATATTGTATATACAAGTTTTTATCCTGAATATCACTGTCTTATGAATGGTGCAATTACTGAATTGAAAATAGAAGTTAGAGATGAGTGTGGCAACAAAATAGATAATCAAGGTTTGCCTATGAGTTGTGTTTTAGAAATTATTTAAAAAATATATTTTTATAAAAAAAAAAACAATGAGTATATTTGGACCACCAAGCACTAAAAAACCAGAAGACTTAGAGACTTTGATAAATGATGTTCAAGATTTATATAGAGGAATTGTGCCTTTTGTTGACCAGTTTAATCATTTGAGAAATAGAGTTGATAATCTTAAATATGGAATTATAACAATATTTGCAGAGGCTAAGGGCCCACTTGTGTTGAATAGAATACTCTCATTTGGTAACGGTGGAGCAGAATCAAATGTGGGGCATGTAATGACACGCCGTGGACGGATTATGGGAATAGGTTTAGCAAGTGACCGATTAGTTGGTGACGTAACTGTAATAGTTTCTGTCAATGGTGTTGAACAACCAAATTATGGTATAACGCTTCACATCATTCCACGCAATCATGATAACTTTGATAAACCTTTAGAGATTGGCGCTGGTTCTGTTGTTAACTTTGTATGCAAGGTTGCTAACGCTACAGCTGTAAATACGGTGGCATCATTATTAATTTAATTAATTTAATTTTTTATTTATTAATAAAAAAATGCCAAAGCAACCGACAGCACCAAGTTTATATCCTGATTTGTCAGTGGAAAATTCAGTGGAAAACGGACAAAATTATAGATTACAAAAGATTTCAGAAATTGAAAAAAAGTTAATAACAGAACGAGATATACGTCAGTCACTTTATAAAAAATATAAACGTGGTATTAATATTACAGATGGAATTGACACTACCTTGATATCAGCAGGTGTTATTATGGCTGGGATTGGATTTGTTATTCCAGTTTTGTTACCTTTAGAAATAGCAGCAATAGTATGTGGAGCTACAGGTGTTTGTGTTAATTTTATCAGACTCAAGCTTAATGCAAAAGCTCAAAAACATCATGAAATAAAAACTTTGTCAGAGGCTAAGTTGAATAGCATAAAGCAGTTAATATCAAAAGCGTTGAGTGATGCACAAATATCTGATCAAGAGTTTAAGATGATTTTAGATGAGTTAGATAAATATTATAGTTTAAAACAGGACACCAAGCAAAAAAAGGCAAATTTGTTTTGTATTAAATAAACATTTTATAATTTTGATAACTTATATAAAAAAAAATAAACTTGCAATCTTCACTACCCCCATTTTGAAAAAGTTTTAATAAATCAAGTATTCATGGTGATTTATTTTAAAAAAAATAAACTTGCAATCTTCACTACCCTATTTTAAAAAAGTTTTAATAAATCAAGTAAAATCACCATTTTATGGAATATTTGGGCAAAATCAACCAAAATTTGCTAAAACTTGCTAAATTTAAAGAAGTTTTAAAGTTTTTGTATCGGGGTACTGCTGTAATTTTAGATTTTCAAAATTACAACAGACAGCCCAGTTTACATATATATCTATATTATAGGCTATAAAAAACACACTCTGGCCAACTTGACAGTCTATATCATAGTAGATCTATATGAATTAACTACGTAGTTCTCTTACTTTCGCTGTTTCCACACACACACACACACACTGAGATAACATGTCAATTGCTTCTCCGTTTTTGTAGTCAACTTTTCTTCTCTTTAAAGTTGCACTAATAAATCTGATAATTTTGGTTCTCAACAAAACTGTAAGGTTTCTAATATTATACACGCTTGTAGCATTTGAACATACATAAATATATTGTACATGTGTATTAGGTCAGAAAAAATGGCTGTTATTATTTTATGGTTAGACAAAAAAAAAGAGTTTGTTTTCGGGAACGGTCTCAAAAATTCTAGGTAGGGTAGGTGGGCTTTTGTTTAACAAGTAAATGTTGATAACATTTAATTAAAAACTTACATTTCAACTTAAAAAAAATATTTAAAAAATATAGACAGGGACGGCAGGTTTTCCTAGGTAGGGTCGGGTTGCCTGAGACACATGTGTCCCCCATTCTTTTTTACCCCATGTGGTTGGGAGAAGGTTAAAGGTAGGTAGGTACCTGTAGAATTGTTAAGGATAGTGTGTACCCCGCAGTATAGGAAATTTGCATACAGAAGAAGAAGTGAACATACTGATTTTTAATTGCTGTTTGTTTTGTTGTATACGCGATATACATTAGATTAGAACGTGTTTACCATCTATGTCGACGGCACCATTCGAATGAAACCGAAAGTATATTTTTTCAAGTCTTAAAACCGATAACACGTTCGTGGAACCAAAAAGAGCCGTCTTCTGAGACTGTTTGAGCCACCGACGGATACCAACCATACCTGCAAGAGCTACATTTGTCGTGTGCCCACCCCGTGTGCCGGTGACACTAGCAATATACTGTAAACCACTTTGGAGGAAGACGTTCGGCTTCCATGGACTCTTCGGCAATCGTAATCGTTTTCGAAATGCTCGCTAAAATGCGTTTAGCAACATAGCGAGGATAAACAAACTGTTATTTTTATTTATTTTTTTAATTTCAATCACCGAATTAATGGTGATCCATTTATTCACCCCGTCATAGGTTTATGAGGTTCGGGGTGGGCCACATCTCAGCAAACCGCACAGTTATGTGATAAAATATGCATCAAATATGTAGTTAAATATAATACAAAAAAAATATTTACAGAAGCTTACGGTGGCATAGACGTGACATGTGAGAAAAATAATTTATCTCGTGGCCACGAATTATTTAAGTGGTGGCCACGACATAATTAGCCAATCAGAAGTGCTGAAAAATATCGCTAGAAATCGCGACTTTTCACCCATATTGGGGTATGGTCTCCATCTCTTTATTTATTATTTGTTTGCCTTCATTCTAAAATTGCAAACAACCTTTTTCTTTTCAATTAAAACAGTGGATGATTTACATATATTTATATTGAAAGAGAGTTCCGTTATATAGACAATCACAATATTATAACAATGAGACATACATGTGACTTTTTAACAGATCTATGTAATATCTCCACTGAGTTTTCCTATTATATTCTGGGAAAAAATAGTTGTGGAGAAAAATACATATATATAAAAAAAACGGACAAAATGTTTCTATGGAGATGTGACTCTTCATTACTCTATGGGAACAGTGTGAATTTTAGTGCAACAATATATTTACAAGTAAGTACAATTTCTGGTGTTTTTGTCGTTGTTATTTACTTAAAAGTACACGGTAACATTTAGTGAAAAAGGATTCGATTATCTAAAAAAAAAAGGGTTTTATATGCCAAGCAGGGCTTTTCAAATTTTTTCGACTGATTATTATTAATAGCGTTTATTTTTTCAGTATGATATAGGTATCTAATTTTTGGTTTAAAATTTTAAAAAAATGGCAATCTCCCAGATCTAACTTGCATTTATATATGAAGTATTTTGCATGTAGAAGTAATTTATTTAAAACAATGTCATATTGAATGGAACAAAAAATAATAATTTTCATGGTCCATTTCGGTTAATTTTTTATATTCTTTTCTGTTTTCAGTAATCTTGAAATTATTCCATTATTTTTTTTGATGTCTGCATTCCCAAAATAGATTAGTAATGGTTTCTGAAGTATCAGTGCAAAAACTACATGAATTCTCATTTTTTATTTTCATTTTTGTCAAAAGGAGGTTTGTAGCAGTTATTCATTTTTACTTGAAACCATTGTAACTTTGTATCTTTTGTGCAAATGAAAGGTATTTTATATAGTTTATTCCATTCTCTTTCTATATTTAAACCGTATTGACCCCATTTTGCAATAGATGTTGGCTGCACAATCGTGCATCTATTAATAAACGGATGACGTGAAGAAGAAGAAGAAGAAGAAGAAGAAGAAGAAGAAGAAGAAGAAGAAGAAGAAGAAGAAGAAGAAGAAGAAGAAGAAGAAGAAGAAGAAGAAGAAGAAGAAGAAGAAGAAAAAAGAAGAAGAAGAAGAATATACCCGTATTAACCTTATTAACGCCTCGTCAATTATACATATAACTGAACATATTAACATGCATACATTGTAAAAATAGTATGACGACACCTCTCGTAACATTGAGAATAAAACAACAGGACAATGTTTATGTTAAAAAAACAATGTGTTTATAACTACTGGCAAGTCAATGATGGTTCACTGGCACGTCTATCATGTCTCACTAGTACGCGTACGGTGTTTTATTGTACGTGTCACATCTTTCTCAATCACAATGCCTATAGACATGGCGAATGCATTAAACTTCAGATGCAGTCTTCTTTTTTTTACTTCTTTTGCAAATGCTGCATTTCCATACTTTTAAGGTAGATGCTTTCTTTACGCCTTGACAGTGTTGATGAAACCATCGATTGCAAGAGTCACAGCAGATACTATGGTCTTCTTCTCGCTGAGGCTCTTCAATGCACACTCGGCTGCATGATGGACACGTATTGCTGGGCGTAATGGCAACAATTTTCTTCGCGTTTTTCTTTTTTTTTCCGGAAGTAGAACCCTCAATTTTGGCTCTAAGGGCCATTTTCTTTTTTCTGGGGATTGCCTCTTTGAGAGTATGCAAAGCGTCAACAAAGGCTATTCTCAGGTAATGTTCTGCGACTGCAGTATACATGTCGTGCAGTAGACCCTCTGTTGTCACACCGACTTCCTCTATGGAAGTGTTTGACGCCGGAAATAATTCACCCCATGCAGTAGTCAGAGAAGTGCTGTTGATTAAATAATCAATACATTTCAAGTATATGTCACTTCCGTGTAAATCAAATCTGGACGTTGAAAGCAAATTCAAAATTACATCGTGTAACTTCACGAAGAAGGCAAACACATCGTCACCCATGCAATACAATCCTCTCGTTGGTCCTTGTTTTTCTGCTATTTCTGTTAATGTCTCTGGCATATTGGTTTCAGTAACAACAACGGCCTCTGTCTCCCTTAGTGTAGACAAGAGAGCCTGCTTCTTATACGCAAGTGTTCGCATATATTTATGCGCCAAACTGGTCATATTTGACGAGGCAGCTGTTCTTAGTCGTCCGGTTATTTTGGCAAGGCATGCTCCAGCAACGTACCTTATCTTTGCCATTCCTGCGTCACTAACGTTATTGTTTGTTGTAGTTGATTCGACTGAGTTGTGTTGCCTTTTAATAATATCTGACGCTGTGGCATGTATCATGTGTTTATGGATATAAAACACCAGCTTGGTTGCCCACGCATTTTGACTCGTTTGGAGTTCTTGAACCTGAAACAGTAGTTTCATTTCTTTTGTATATTCATCGGAAAGGAAGAATTGGTGCATCATCTTGTAGGATGTCGCCCATGCCTCTTTCGGTCGACCGGTCGTAGGTAAGATTGCCGCAATATTTTTTTGGATGAAAGCAACAAAACGACTTTTGTCCATTTCTGCGATGCGCATTGCGTGTATGCGACAAAATTCTTCGATGTCAACAGCTTGTCCATGTTCCGAGTGGACAATTTCGCTAGTTTCTGACTCAATTGTTTGTACCTCAGACTCGCTGCCGATTTGAACCATTTCATTATTAGCAGTGTTTATTGAGGTGTCACCATCTGTTTCTGAATCTATACTAAAGTTGCGAGCAGCTGTTTCTTTACCTATATCTACAGACACAACAGAATGTTTACAACAACTGAAATCGGGTAATTCATTTTTGTTATATATGTGCCTATAATAATTGTAGACGGGTGTTGTATGCCTTAGCCGTGAAGCGTTTTTGTTGTAATTAACTACTCTTAACTTGGACGTAGCCACCGCCCTACCTATAGCGACACCAAGCTGACCAGCGGCGAAGAAGGTGGCGCAATCAACTTCGAGGCATTCGAGCGTTTGGCCCTGCGCGCGATGTACAGTCAACGCAAACGCTAATTTTAGTGGGTATTGAACTCTTGTTGCCTTTATTGAAGAACTTGAAGCGTCATAAACTTCGAACACACATTTCTTTATCGGAAAAAGTTTGTGGTTAAAGTTTACAACTGGTTCATGTCCCTCCTTCAGGGAATGAATTGTTCCCTTCATCCCATTACATAAGTTTTTGGAAATGTTCCGTATAAGGATGACAGGGGCTCCTTCTTTGAGCGCGATTACCTTTGGTGCCGCAATCTTCCTTAGATAATTCTTGTCACCTGAAATGAAATAGAATGTTACAGATGAAAAGATAAAATCAAAATTTGTTTCATGTTACAAACACTTACTGTAACAATAGTCTGTTAGGTATAATGTTTGCATCACCCGTAATTTGAATTAAAGGACTAACACATACGATCGTGAAAGGCGTGCATACATATAGTTTATTTGTACTTTTGGTGTTTGTTGAGGACTTCAATATTCGTAATATTTGTATAACTAAAAAGCTACTCCATCACGGATACCGTTGTCATAAACTTCGTAAAACATTTGCAAAATTTTATTATCGGAACCCTGATCTTCTTTCAAAATATAAAAGTAATTTAAGGACTCTTCTGCGACAAGGACCATCACAACCTGACTTCTACGGTGACGTGATTTACAAACTTCGTAAGATCCTTGGTCACGATCCCTTTCATACTATCTTTGTTAAACGTGTTAAAACGTTTATGACCCTATCATATTGCAACGCACTGCATGCTTGGTGGTGGACCCATTTACAGTTCGCAACTATGCTTTCCTCTTTAATTGTGCGATGACCGGACAGGCTGTTGAGCCTATGATGACGTCTACCTAAAGCCCAAAAGGACGGTGACGTTTGATGTGTGTCTGCAGTCTTGTCTTGTCGTGCCCTCAATAGTTTATTTTCTTGTTGCTATCGCTTCTGCCAAGTCATTGTGTACCTTTGTGTGGCTTTCTAGGCTATTGTTTTCTTTGTATTTATATATACACGAGCATCTTTGTGTTTTACTTATATTGTCTATTAATGCTGCATTGTTGGTTAGAGAATAGTTCATGGCAGGGATTTCTTTATTTACACTGTCCCGTTTTATTGGGTTGACGGTAGGGTAAGTTTGAGGTTTGGTGCACCATAAAACCTGGTTTAAACCCCAAGCGGCCTTTTTTTGCCACTGACCGTTCCAAGGCGGTAGCCTTATTGTCAACACGTTTTGTGTTTGTGATGTCTTATTTGGCCTTTTATTCATTTTTAATGTTGTTCTTTGTTTCTGTGTGTGTTTGTGGTTTTCCAGTCGTCCTTGAATGCTACTTTTTCTGTTCGTTTTTTATATCTATATTCAGTTCGGCCTACAAGAACTACTGTTATATATGTTATTATTTATTTTAAAAAAAACGAGAAAAAGGTAAAACAAGTGGCATGTATCGCTCGACTGGTTATTATGGTGTCCATGGATGAAATCCGAAGGCCCTATTGTGTTAAGCAGGCAAAATATAGCACATTTAAAAAAAAAACACCAGGGACCATAACTCCGTAGTTACTGGTCCGATCTGGGCTAGTTTTCGAACTCATCTGAGCTTCCATTGAATTCAACAATATGTTAACGTTAACGGAGACGGACAGACGACAGACAATTCGACATCACATAAGCTCTGCTGACCTTCGGCCAGTATACTAAAAATAGACTCAGTGGGAAAGACTTTGTTATGTGCACCCTTCAACCAGATTAAACTCCCCAGTGGTCTATTTTGCCACTGACCGTGGTACCCCTGTTGGCAACCTTATTATTTTGTGATGTACCTTTTGAATTGCAATTTATAGTTTGTATGTAATTTTGTGTTGCTTGTTGGAGTGACTGCATCTGTTCAGTGAATGCTGTTGTTCCTGTTGGATGTATATACTTTTCATTCATATGCAATACATAAAGAGGTATATACAAAGGCAAATTATGGTAAAATTTCCTACAATTTAATACAGGTGTGCAACTACTGATATGCACACATACCTGTGTCAGTCGATCTGTAGGTGAATTGAGTTCCCGTCATGCCATCCAATTTGTCTTGATTCACGAAGTCAGAGTCAAAGTTGGTGCCAAACAAAAGAGTAGGTTCTCCGTCTATGGGTCTGTCTAATGAAGCCATTAAATTGTCCGTCTCCAAGGACGGTGTTCCATCACATAATTCTTCGACAGCTTTTATAAGCGGTATTTCATGTTGGCGCTGAACCTTGTAAACATATTTTAATGAAGTTGGTTATAAAAAAAGAAATGTGTTTTCAAGTTATTAAGTTATCAGTCTTACTTTTTTTCACTAACAATGTAGACCCACCTGATACTGTAAGTAATACACTTCTTAATGCTTTTCCGCACCATTAAGATTCTACTCTTATCAAACTTATTTTTAATTGTGCCTTATATTTGTTTTAGTTTCGTGTTAAATGTTTACAGGATAAATAAATTCAATGTTCGATCTTTTGTATCCAAAATCCAAAAGAATATTAAGGTTCAATAATGTTTCGATCTTTTGAAGTAAACAAACAATATGTTTTAAAAAGAGCACCCACTTTTCATTTTGCCCGAGGGATACTGTTAGAGGAAATGCGTGTAGTTTAGAAATCTAAAACGCGTGTATATACCTGATTCAGATGCACTCTATGTGCAAAGGTTTGATCAAACACAGGTGAAGTTAAACAGTATTTCCCTGGATCGTTGTGCATCAGATTAGGTACAGGTGGTAGCTGCTTGAAGTCACCAGATGCCACGATCTAAAATGACATGCTATATATGTAAACAAGTATGTTGAACATCAGCTTTTTTTGTCTTTATTATACATAAGAAACACACATCTCAGCCTACATTTCCGCACCAAATAATTATATTGTAACCACAGGAGCTAACCGGTCAATATAACTACATTAAAATATTTGTTAAGATGGAATAAACAAGAGCTGAGGAGGGTGGGATATTGTTAGTTCAAATTTGACTGATTATTGAATTTGTTCAAGCTTTCATTTGATATAAACAATCTGATCAGATGACATGCAGCATCTAGAGATTGAACATAGCAAAATATAGTATAATGGCCATAAATTCAGTTTATTACTTTCATCTAGACAGGCATTTGAAGAAAAATGGACGCCAATCACAGATTTATTTTTAAAATAAATTTAACTGGTAGAACTTTAAAATGGGTCTTACACAACCAAATCTTTAATCTAATCAGATATTTCAGTATTATATCATTAAAATATTGTTAATACAAATAGATTAGGTATTCTTAAGAAAAAGTGTTATATTGTAGATTGCATTGTTAAGCATTAAACCAGATAGAAATCGGTAATTTAGTTAGTATTTGATCAGTTTATTGAGCACTGGAGTGTTCTACAGTATGCTGCTCATGTAATATCGTTCGAAAGTCACATGGGGTGCGGGGTCATTTTCCAGTCGTGTTTTTTACACAAGACATTAGGCGGCTATGCAGCTACCATCATACATTTTAAAAAGCTGCATGCATAGGAGCCAATTTATTAGGCTAACACACGCATTACTAAATATTTACCTGCATTCCACCAAACACATTGGGTTTGCCTTTAACCATGCGGCATATATATTCTAAAGTCTCATATACCTCGGCAGATACCATGCCTATTTCATCAATAACAAGTACATCTGGAAAACAAAACAAAAAACACATTATAACATTTAGCAAAACTAGTGTTAATTATCGCAATCGTAATATCAACAACATGGCGGTAAATGGTTGTACTGTATTATAAAAAGATGATATCGAAAAAAAAAAAGATAACGCTAGACAAGCATTAGCGCAAGTGCACACATTATAATTATCATTATGGGCGTTTGTTAAGAAAGCCCTGACATTATTACAAACTATAAAATTGTATCTTCTCTAAAGAATGTCTTCTAGCTGAGTCAAGTCATCTTTGATCAGCTTATGTGTATTGTTAGTGTGGAAAAGTCGAAGGTGCTTAGAAAAGAGGCATGAACATGCTTACACAGTAGTCTATCATAAAACAGTATGAAAAAGCATATTTGGAAACTGCCGAATACGATAAATATAAAAAATATTGCAGTCTCGGTTTGATGAGACTTATCTGGATTTTTTGATGAACCAAAACGGATTGATACCAAAACTTACCAGTACTTAGAATTCCACGTTTACATGTCACATAACCATCGTCGTTCAACAAACGTTCTAAGATGCCTTCCTTACTGTACCGACAATCTCCGAGTCCTGCCCAGTGGTGGAGTGTTGTACCATCTTCATAATTTAAAGCGGCCATTCCCGTCGATGCGGTTACTGCCAACCGTAAACCCATTTGCCTTAGTGATCTGATTATAGTTCTGTAAAATAAACAATTTGGAATACAATATGTTAATAAATATTCATTTCAGGCTATGCAATAACTATAGGCAAACTCCAACGGCAGTGCGACCAGTTCGGTTCTTAGACGTGTATATGTATTATGAAGATCACTGCAAACAGACGCAGAAAACACAACAATCAAAAGACTATGTCACCAGAGTCATTCCAAAGATCTTTCCAGATTGTGTCCGAACAGTTGTATACCAAAATGGAAAACGATATCATGGGTTTGGTGGGCTTTCGCGTGTAGATGTGTTAGAGGAAACTACGGCTAAGTACATTTATGATGATGGTGTACACATGACTAAGGATAAAGACACAATAAAACTGTTACACCAAACAACACATTTGTTGGGTGGATCTTCCGTTATAATTGATATGACAATAGAGAAAGACAAATTGAACATTAAAGTGAACAAGCACGCAATAGAGCGTACTTCGCTTGATTTACCAGAGCAAGTAAAACCTACTCAGACAAATGTTGTGTCGTTAATACACATTTCTAAGCATGTACACATATGTAGAGGTACACTTGTGTCCGAGAGCAACGAAGGAACGGGACGTCTAGAGAAGTGGTCAACGTTTTTTAACAGTACCGTTGAAAATCGCCATAGATCTAAGAAATGTGCTGGAGTAGTACCTTGGTTATCCAAGAGTGATACGTGTGTACACTGCCTTATGAGTTTAAAGTGTATACGTGCGAAGCAAAAAAAACATGACAGTTACGATACTTCATCGATGAAATGTGTTGCTCCGCTGAACGAAGACAATGCGGTGGCTCTAGATAACATTGACCCCTTTATTGAAGGTGCGACGGTAACTCGATGCAATACGGACAGCAATGCCCCACTTATCGAAGCGACGACGACATCTCGAGATGAAACTGAAAGACCTGAGCTGATCAATTGAAGGCTATACTACAACAGAACCTAATTAAGGGCGCACCAGAAGAATTTCGTGTACTGATGGAATCACAGCTTAAGAACTTGAATGCTGAAAAGGACCATAGATACCGGAGATGGGATAAAAGAGTCATCGGCATTTGTCTCTCTATGTATTGTAGGTAAGTTGTATATTATAATAATTGTGTATAAGTCAATAAATAGCTGGTATTCCCTGATCCTAAAACAGTCGAACATTCATTTAGATTTTAAAGTAGTAAGGCTGCAATACACCAGTATTACATAGACATGTATATAATAGTTTAGAAAATAAATAATGAAAACTTTACGTTTTGGTTCATATGAACGACACTAACTACACTACACACTACACACGTCATTGAGATCGCCAACCATCCCATCTCAATGCGTTTAGCAATATATTAATTGAACTTTTCAGATCTCCACAGGCATACGCCGACCTGAAGTCTTCGGGAATGTTGGTTCTTCCATCCAAACGTCTCCTTCAGTATTATAAGAATTCCGTGGCCCAGAAACCAGGATTAAACGAAAACCAACTGGTATGGATGCAGAAAGAGGCGGAGGCAGCAAATGTTACTAGTTTTGGAAGGCGGGGTGGCATCATTATCGACAAAATGACAATACAGGATGATATACAGGTTTGTTTCACGTTTGACTCCTCGTATCTCTGTTTAAAAATCTGTGTGCATATATTTCTTGTCTACATACAACATTTATAAGATGAATACTGATGAAAAATGAAAATAACACAACCATCCGCTGACCAGAAACAGTCCTCGATGACCAGTAACTGGTCTGGTATAAAATCACTTAAAAATAAGGACTATTCGTTAATAATAATAATAATAATAATAATAATAATAGTAATAATAGTAATACTAATAGTAATAAATAATAATAATAATAATAATAATAAATGCTAATAATAATATAAAAAGTCCATATAAGTAAGCTGCCAGCTCAATTCCGGACCAGTACGTGAAAACGTGAATATATGGTAAAATATTATTATTGGGTCAGACTATAATGATAGTGTATTACTCTTATACAGACTATCATGCTTCAACGTCCTGTGTGTGACACCGTTTCAGACAGAATGTTTATAAAATAACTGCCATTTTACACATTTTTACTGTTAATGTCAGCATTTGAAAGAACAAATGGCAATAAACCCGGCCAAAATGAAAATCATGTTGCCTGTAGCCATGCAATCACTGCATGTTAGTTGTTAGAAACCGTAACATGTATGATATATTTATAACATACAAAGCATTAAACATGGTTTAACAAAAACGATTGAATATATTTCGCTTTAAAACGGTGTATGTCTATGTTTGACTCTTTTTCGATACAGTGCACAATGACCTCGTGTGCAGGGTCATAAACGACTTTTAATAAGATACGGGAAAAAAAATCATAGCAAAAAAGGTCTTCTTATTTATATTATTCATACTATTTGAGAGTATACTTAATAGTTTTTTTCCTTATAATTAGATTGTACGAAAAGGGAATGCGTGGACAATCGTGGGAATGTTAGACATGGGAGATGTGTGTAACGACGTAGATACCATTATTGACGAGAAAGCTTCTATCAAAATGGCGACACACGTTCTTCAAGTGGTTTTCCATGGATTCACAGGATTTAGGTAATTCAATATCTTTGTTTCGTATTTATTTCATTTACAGCAAAACAAGTATTAAGTTGTGGAAAGGAATGACGTTAATATAACATAAATGAAATAACATGTATATATAAGTTGTCATTTTCCTTTGTGAGTGTGTGTCCATAATAATTATGGTAGTGAAATAAAAGATGAACTACACCTACCACATATTACACACATGTTTACATTTAACATAACATTGTATTAATCTCTTCTTTTTTTAAATTTCTTGTCTTCCCTGTTTTTTGTATACATGACATAAGTTATTTTTTATAGATTTTACATTTCGTGATCATTTATATCAGTTGTTTTAAATTCTACCATAAAGGAGAGTTGCGGTATTCAATAGAGAATAGTAAATAGTATTTATTCCACAAATAACACATTTTGTTTCACCGTGTTTATTACAGATGGCCAGTAGCGTACTTCGCGTCAGCGCCAGCAACAACGCATCAACTCTACTTAACATTTTGGGAGTGCGTAGAGCGACTGGAAGAAAAGGGATTCCTCGTCGATTACCTGATGATGGACGGAGGAAGCGCCAATAGAGCACTAACATCCATTCTTATCCCCAGTGACCCTAGGAGAGAAAAGTACTCTACAAAGCATGTTTATGACTTTAATAGGAACATTGCTATTATACAGGACGTCAATCATTGCTTGAAAAAAATCCGCAACGGAATTGAAAGTAGCAGATTAAGTCACATGAATGCAAAGGGTAGACTCCTGGAGGTAAATGGAAAACAAATTGTTTGGGACCATTTCAAAGAAGCTTTCGGATTCAACACTCAGGCTGGATTTCGTATTCATAGAAAACTTAGGAAAGAACACATAGAATTGACCCCTTCTTCACAAATGAGGAATGAGCTTGCTACTTCGGTTCTGAATGACGAAATGTGGTTCTTGATGAGATCCTACCGGGCAACAATTAAAGATCCTGAGAGATTGTCCGGAACGATTGAACTGTTAGATAGCACCCGCGATATCGTTAGAATATTTGAGGACAGGAATCGACCCATAACCAAAAATGACCCTCGCATTCAACAATTACAAGACTGTCTTGCGTTCTTCAACGCTTGGGAGAGTTCTGTTCAAGGATCCGTCACTTTGACAGAGAGAAAAAATTTGCTGACAAAGGAGTGCAGAGACGATCTGAATTCCTGCATTCTGGGATTCTGTGCACTCTGCGACGAGATTCTAACAGGCGTTGGGTCGATCAATCCTGGATACTTTAATTCTGATTTAATTGAAAACGTGTTTTGTCAAGAACGTGGTATTCACCATGGTTGCAATACCAACCCCACACTGAACCAGTATGGTCCAGCAATTAATGCCATCTGCTTAGGGCAGACGACCATTTCCAATAAATCTAATTCGGGTATCAATGCGCATTTCTTTCATGCAACAACTCCGGGAAAACTCGTAAATTTATAGAACCGAGACGTGTCATATTCGCAAAGTGAATAAGGGTCGCGGAAAAATTCACGGATGCGGACTGGACAATGTGACTACTATTTATTTGTTACGACATGATATACATACATACATATCATATTGTATTACGAAACCCGGCATAACATGATAGAAGTTCGTTTCTAATCAGTTGTCCGAGCTCGTGGTAATCAACCAACATAACGTGAACTCGCTTAAGATCCTCTATGTTTAATACTAGTATTTGAATATTCGTGATTATTTGTTCTTTCAAAACTTTTTATATTTGATTGTAATTTAATGTAATTATACACATTGTATGTGTATTGTATATATGTTGATTATGTATAAAAGGCTATCTTGCGTGGCCATCCATTTAATCTAAACATGTTGCTGTTCACAATATTACTTGTAAATTGTTACAAAAGCGCATAATTTGTAAACACCGTGATGATCAAAGAGATGAGACCAGACTCTATCTATTTCTCAGAACTGTTCTTGACACCGTCTTTCATAATATAACTTCTAATAATAATAGCTTTAGTTTTATAAGGTGGATATTTTACACGGCATGTGTAGTCTGACGCCTTTAGTAGTAATTGATTTAAATAAGACGAGACATTTTATTTCCTTTCGATGTTTATTGACGTTCTATGATGGAACAAATGTGGTCACGTTTTTACAGATACTTGCATTGTAAATATTCAGATGATTATATTGTGGATTTTCAAATAATGTAAAGCCATATATATATATATACATGTATATATATAAGTGTGTTCATTCGTCAGTAGGTTTTGAAATAGTAGGCATCTGCCGTAAAATTAGCCTGATTATGTCAGGATTAGGATCCACCAATTAATCAAGGTTCTACATATGTTCATTACATTGATCTCAAACTTGCCCTAACACATTTGGATTTAACACCCAGTTTACAGTTAATTTATATAAAATCAGTGTGAACTTTACGCAGCTGTTAAAAAAAGATGAGAAAGATCAAATGTAGAGAGGTAGAGCTTGTATTTGGTTTATGTTTTACTCTTGTTATTTAACTTGACTTGTTTAAAATGTATAAATAACGTGTATGGCAGTCGAAACACGATTTATCATTACTACACTAGTGTATTGTTTTTTCTTCGTAGACCAGTTTTGTCAAGTACCATGTATCACAACCGATATGTCCTTTCATTCAATCTAATTGAACCCATAATGTATCCATAATATTGAGGGAAATCAAAGGATCAAAGGTCCTGAGAGGCGCCTGTTTGCATTGTGATTAAAAGAAAACCATTGGTAGTTAATGAGACGAAGTGTCTTGAAGGTTTTATTGAAATTAAACTGGGAAAGCTCTTTTGCGACTGTCACAGAATAGTGATCATGACTGCGTTCTTCAGAGTCGGTAAGTACAGCTAGCTGAATAGGAAGGTCATGAAATGTCAAACCACTTCATAGTGACCATGGTGGTACTTCAATTTTCCTTAAATGTGAACAGCAAGTGCTGCATATCCATTCCATGCCATCAACACCCACAGTTCCAGTAGTACGTTTTCTGCTTAAAGCTACAGAGTCTCTATTTTAACTGATAATAACTCATGAATATGAATGAGTCACGTGTTAAATATGTTAAGTTATTTTGCCTTTTAATAAATGGTAATTAGTATATCATTTTCTCAATAAGCGCTCGACTTGAAGTCAGAACGTCGTGTGTTCGAGTCCCGAAAGAAGCAACTCTTTTTTTCTTCTGTAAGTCATAATGTTACCTGTGTACAGGTATGATGTGCACTGGTCGATGTCTATACAATAAATGATGTCCTGCTTGTTGTTGTTGTTGTTCTAAGGATTAGAGTGCCTCTACCATATGGGCCCCCGTGAAGAATCCCACGTTGACCCGGCATTATGTCTGCACTTTTCATCGTTGTGGTGTGTAGGTTGTATCTGTGTGATGTGATGTCTGCGTCGGTTCTATTGTTGGTGTGTTGATGGTTGTCGCTCTCGGTCTATGTTGTTTCGCTGCGGCGGTGATGTGCTGTCTGGTGCTGGCCTACATCCGCTAGGTGGTGTTGTTGCCTACATCCGCTACTGGGCCGGGGGTCCTGTCTTTGGGCCACCCCGCCTCTGCAACCTGCGTCCCCGGAGGCCTTAAGTTCTATAGGCACGCAGGTTGCTGACTCCGTTGCTCCATGTACCTCGCCAGGCTTTCCCCATTTTGGATCCGTTAAGCTGCTGAGTCGTCGACCACACATTCAATATATACATAGCCCATATATGCCACACCAAACATTCGGGGGGTTCCACATACAGACTGTCGACGCTCAGCTAACTTCTTCACCTCGATGGTTGTTCCTGGCGATGTTCCATGGCGGGCTGGACAACGGAGACGACACCGATCTTGGTCATCAGCACTGACTGGGATAGTCGGTCCCAATCAGTCTTGACGTGCCTTCCCCACGACGTGCACGTGTCGGTTTCAACAGAGATGTCCTGCGTTATATTTGCTCGCTTAAATACCCGATTTCGACATGAGCTGGTGAACATGAAGTTACAAATAAAGACACGCCTACAAAGAAGAAATCGATAGATATAGAGACTCTGTAGCTTTAAAGGTGCTTAAAGGTGTATCATTAGAAGTATGCATTACTGAATGGTTTAGAAGTAAGTATTATCATGACAAACTATAGTATACCCTGGTAATAAATATTTACCATTTCTTCAAACACGATTAACACGAAATTGAAGTTGTGCAAACTTGAGTACATAATGGATATGATGACAACGGTGCCGGATCTAGGTTTAATTCTCCGTTCACCGGATCGATGGTCGTAATACTTACTCCGGTCACCGGATCGTTAGTCACTTCTAAGTATCATTCGCAAAATCTCGATCAATACTCTCGAAGAATGACGGGATTGGGCGAGTGTTCGCGAACGTTCTAAGCATGTTATTACTCCACAAGCGAAGTAGGTACACCATAATTTTTTTTTAGTGGAAGTGTAAATTTTTAAATAAATTGTTCAGTTTATTCATTCTTTAAAAAAAAACTATCTACCCAAGGTAGACATTTTGCGACCGTTGCTCTGAACATATATGTTTGGGCTTATTTTGTACTTCATTCAAACTGCTAGTCAGTTGCAGCAAACAAGCAGTCTTGCCGCCGTATAACATTGCTACAGAACACTCATTAAGCTTGTGTCTAAATTGTTTATTTATTGTTAAAAAATAGACAAATATAAACGTAGACAAATATTGCGAAACGTGTTTGCAGTGCTTCTTCTTACAAGGGTCGCGTGCGACGTAAAGAAGAGGCACCTCCTTCGGTTTTCATTTTTCTCCGTCTTCTTCAAATTAAACATAAAAGGCTCAAGTTTAGCATATTATGGAATATAGTTCATCACCTGATTTTGATAAAAACAAACAATAGGCATTTATCAGTGTATTGAGGGAGCATTTTATCCATATATTTTTGAACGGGAAAACTTACTCTACGAGTACCCTTGTTGTCCTAGGCCTGTAACACAGTTAACACTGATGTGGTATTTGTTGTGATGGGGCTGGGGGCAGGGGGTGGGTGGGTGAGGGTCTACACATAATCCTTTGTAATCTGCTTAAAGCTACATTTTACCGCATAAGATAATTTAATCCGAGCCTTCTCTGACCTTACCAGCCCTTTTTACGATTTTTGATATTTCATCTGGCTGTGTACCTATAAAGCCGCAAAAAAAAAAATTAAAAAAAAAAGGCTTTTAGGGTCAGAGAAGGCTCGGATTAAAGATAATTTTACATTACTCTTTTAAAGCCCTACATTACTCTCCAGTACAGGTGCTATGATGCACTTCATATTCAATCTGAATGTTTGCACCTCTCTGCTTATGATGGAAAACTAAAAGCATGCAGTTAACATATCCCCCTAATTTACTTCAGAAATATATGGACCCGGGGAATGGGCCTTTGAGTTACTACAACTTTTCTAATTCATCTTTATACGCTCCAGAATCACTCTGATTATCTGTTATTGATTTAGTTACATAGATAGACCAATTCTTCTTTTTACCGCATAGTAAATGTTTTCCCAGTTCCACACTGTCCCGTAATTATCAGGCTGTGTCCACTCACTGCAAGAGCAACGCATTCTGACTGCTCTTGCGAAATGGGCCTCTTACGGGCCTCCATAATGCTGCTGAAGCAATAGAACGTTTCTTAGCAATATTCACTCCGGAGCTAATTTTATAAAACCGGAAGTTGACGAACGTCAGGGAAGAGAAACTAGCAGATGACTCATGTCAACAAATAAATGACCTACTGACACGTCAATATTGAAGATAGAAGTAAGTAATGTTACTTACCTGTTTGCTACTTGTTTGCAGTTTATTGACAACGTGTTCCAGATAAAAAACGCGTACGTGAGATATAAAAATTACCGTTTTAAAATTTCGAATCGACAATTTTTACTTGCACTCCTGAACTTTCTTTACAAGAAAGTTCTCTCTGAGAGTTTAGAATCCGTTTTTTCATCATTTTATTCATTCACAACATATAATTTCGAATTCCTGTGATTATAGCTTCACATTTATAAATTGTGAATCTGCAAAGTATTAATGCAATATATCTACTATCATTAAAATGTTCAAAATGATACAAAAGAATAAAACTGTTCACCACAAAAAGAAGAAATTCATCACCCAGCTCATTTTATTTGAAAAATTATATCATGTTTTTGTCAATGTTATAGAACTGCCACTTTTTACTTGTAGTTTTTTATTAAGACACCTGAACAGACAAACAACAATATAATTCGTGGTTGGCAACTAATTGAAATACTTTACAAAAGCAAAGATTTTAAGTTCTGTTTAAATAAAAAATTAAATCACGATAGGTAAAACATTTGGGTGATTCCTGGAGTTTGCTATTACATCTCTGTGGATTAAACTGATCTTTAAGTCTCATAGATATGTATTTTATAAAACCAAAAGTCAATAAACATGTCCATGTTTCATTCTTTTCCAGACACCACAGTTGGGACGAGCTCGGGCTGAAGTGTGTCGACAATGCTTAACAATAACGGCAACATGACATCCCGATGCATTAATGAAAACAATAGGTCATTCTATGCGACGTCGTAGAAATACATTGCTTGCTGCTAATGGCGGGCATAAACGATACAAATTAATTATCTGTAATAAGATCCGTTATACAAACGTTATAATATTATCTGAGAATTTTCAGAGATTTTGAATAGAATTACTTAATCAGAATAATGATTTATTACGTCCATTTTATGAAATAAAAATCACATAACAATATAATATTCTGTGATCATAGTAGACATATTATATGAACCATTATCACCAGACTTAATGGCAACTTTTAAATTTGTAAATGACCTATTTCCTCCCAATGCTAAATGATCATTGATAATGCATGGAAAGCTTCAATGTTTTAGAAGAAAAACATGCCAAACCACCTGCTTTTATATTTTAAAATGTTGGTTTCATACAAAAGCCTCATAAACTGAAACAAAATTGAATACCGCCGGTATATCATGCAATTGCGACTTACAGTTACCTATACAAATTCTCTTCAACATCACCCCTCCCTCCACACCACCCCCACACCCAAATGCAATAACTGGAAATATGTCCTTAAATTTAAGATGAATTATATATACATGTATCTATAATATTAATATAATGATAACTACACATACTGAGAAAATAAATTTAGCCAATACCATAGACGAGAAACAAAGCTGTGTATGTTCGGGTTCAACGGTAAAGCTACAAAGATTTGACCAATAATAATGCACAATGTCATTTGTAAACAAAGTCGGTGATAAAAATAAAGCAAATATGTTGGGGAACATACTAGGTTATCGAGATCGTTCTTTTTTCAATGAAAAGGGGAGGTAATTTTAAAATTACGAAATTTAGAATGTCTTTTGTTTTGAGAATAACATGTTTTTATCATATGTTAGCGTTTTTTTATACAATGACAGAATGAAAATAATAAAACAAACACAAATTTTGGAAAGTTTCATCCTTACCTAGCATTGCTAATAGCTTCAAACAATTATATAAATGTTCATATGTTTAATCTATGTCCATAAAAAGTCGTGCTAATATATCTGTCCCGTTTGTACGATCAGATTATATCAACTGAAGTCATCTGGGGAAATAATGTTCAGCGATATATCATTCTTTATTTCCCGACAGTGTATATAAATCGATGGGCAACACAACCCTAACACGACTAATACTTTTAGCAGATTTTATTAATTATTTCCCTGGGTATCATATTTTAAATGCAATTGATGGTGAATTCAATTATACCAATATGTTGGCATGAAAAAAATAAAATTTTAGAAATTAATCACATAAAAATGTATGAAAACTTCTAAAACGTTGAACAATCGTAGTCGCTTAATCATGTTTTATATTTAAAGGAAAAAGTGACATTTACAGGGACCGGAGGCACTTTGGATGAATTCCGAGTGTCAAGTCAAATAAGAATAAAACCATTATAATGTGTTTCATATGCACTAAACAAGACCCTATGATCCGACCGAATTTAAGTATTGTTAATGAAATAGTTCCATCTGGTAAACTGATCAAAACTAAATGACTCGTCTAGGTTTGGGTGTATAAATAACTAATATTTATTCATATAGCTTTAAAGGGATACTGCAATCGTGAATTATTCATCAAGTATTAAAATAAGCACCTAGATTTATTTATCAAGTATCCTATAATAAAACAAGAGGTCCCACAGGGGCCTGTATTGCTATACTTGCGCTAAAGTGATAAGGGCCATGTACCTAACTGAAGGACCACAGGAGCTTGCAGATGGTCATGAGCATACACGGGACATATACTGAGTAATTGGTAATGGTAATGTATGCCCCTTAATGTAAACAACAGCCTGTAAGTAAGTAAAAGTTTTTATTTAACATCGCCCTATGCCACTTGGCCTTTTGGTGAGCTTTTCTGTAAAAGGTTACGGTTGCAGTAGAGTACAATAGAAGCTTGGCGTATCTCGTCAAAGTAGTTTACAGTAGAAGGCATCAGCAGAGCTGTTGAAGAGTAGAAGTCCACCGTAGATAGACTGTAGAAGATTATGTTGTCTAAAAAGTGCAGACTTCGACCAATGGGGTGACTGCAAGGATAATAAGTAGATCAATCCCATTTTCGGCTCGAAAGATGATTAGTAGCTGTCCGCCAATCAGAAGGCTCCACGCGTCTGTTGAAGTATCACATGCAGGTCGATCCAGCTGTTCCGCTCTGTTGGTAATGGCTCATCCGATGCACTCATTGATATAACTGAACTTATATCAGAGAGTATCCCGCAGGGTTAATCCAACTTCGGTATCCATGGTGGGTTATGGTGAGTCGTCGTCGTGTTCCATCGTAGGCTGCCTCTTGTCGTCATATGCGGGGACTCGCAGTGACCAGGGGCATCTCGCTGGTACACCGGCAGTTTTCAGTAGAAGTTTCCAATCGTCCATCTTCAGGGCCACGTTAAACACCGGCTAAAAACATATATTTACAAAACCTCTAAGCGGCTTGCAGGGTCAATTTGTCCCAGACGGCCGCAAGACGTCCTGCCTGTTCGATGGTCTGAACTGGAATGAACAACAGCCTGTAGTTTCTACATAGTATTTAAATCATATTAAGACTAGAGTGGTAGTAGTAGGGGGACTTCTTTAGTCTCAAGACAAAATAAACTTTTGTTTAGAAGTAAGGAAAACATATATTGTTTAGAAAAAAGGAAATTATTTATGAAGACAAAAGAACTAGTGTCTAGAACAAACGAAAACAAACGCTTTTGTTTAGCTCAAAGTAGCGTAGTGTAATTGATACCTAGATAATCATTTGAGCGGTAAGGTCTTCTATTATTGTCAAAACTGATGACAATAGATAAAAGAATTATATTGTGGGTTTGGTTCTTTTGATCAAGTTATAAGTCTCCGGTGCCCCGTATGGTTCCGGGGCAAGTACCACTGCAGATCCCGTTGGAGAGGTAGGCAGAGGGGTAGACACCACCCCCTCCCCCAAATTCATGTTTATTTTATCATTTTTTGTTCATGCTCATTAAAGGTCTTCATCATGACCCCTGCATTGTTTCAAGTGCCATCTCGATCAAATCAATAGAGCGGTGGAACGTGGCTTCAGCGTAAATTGAGTGTCTACAATATAATTTGCAGCAACTCTGCAGTTCTGCAGGTGAAAATGTGCTAGGCCCATTCTCCATATTTTATCTCGATGTACATGGAGGATGAGCCTGACATTCCTGTTAGGCGCCATATAACCGTTCATGTGTTGATGCGCCTTAAAACCCCAATTTAATTCAATGCAATTCATATGTCTCCGGTATGTCTAGAGTCTCTATTGTGCGTGTGATGTGCTAGAACTTTTATTAACAATGGATCAATAGAATGAAAAGAACATTTTGTTCTGTAGAAAGTTAGGGTACCATGAAGTACCGAAGACGGCGTGTCTGGACTCGTCTTTATAAATTAACCAATCAGACAACGCGGTTAACCACGCAACAAAACGTATAAGATGAACGTATAGGTGGAGTCTCATCATTCAGACAAAATAGTTCAAACATACCAGCTTGAAAAATATGTTAATGTAAAGGTGATGGATTTTGGAAAAGGTAATGTGGACATAGTATTTACGTTAACAATTAGCCGACAATGCAGGAATTCGCGTTAACATTACGACGTTGGAAGCAGATGGTGGAGTATTTAGAAGATATTCAACGAGCAGTGACTGCCCACAAAGAAGAGAAGGAAGGTCACTTAAGACATCATCTGGGCGCCAATCGTTAGGTGCAGGTGAATATTGGATTTAGTGTGGTCGATATACGCCAGTTTCGGTTATCTCAAGGTAGATACGAAGTGCAACCCACGGGAACAGGTACTGCTTTAAAATTTGGCGAATTTAACAAATTTCGTAGATACCGGTACTAGGTAAATTGCAACCATGTATGAGGGATTTGGATCACCTTAACCAGATGGGTGCACTGATATGCTCAGAATGTAATCCGAACGATTTCTACAACTGGTAGATATTAAGTCGTATTTGCGCACGTTAATAATATTTTAGACAGACGTTATAGTAAACGTACATTCACTTATGAACCGATAACCAATCACGGATGAGCACGTGCCAACAAGTGTATACACAGAACTATTGACGACAATGAGTCACTAACCGACCAATGAGATTGTAGGATTTATAAACCATGACTCTCCAGAGTAAGACCAATCAAAATCGTTAGATGATTGGTATATATATATATAAAAAAAAAAATATATATATATATAGTTCGTCCTTGGTTGTCTGTCCTTTGCATTCCAGTTCAGACCATTGAACAGGCAGGACGTCTTGCGACCGTCTGGGACAAGTGACTCCGCAAGGCGTGCCGCTGTCTGGAATCATTCGCACCATGTTGGACAGAGATGGCCAATAAGTGGTACAACACCCCGTACAATATCGTTATCACTTGATGATATAGTTGGTCTATAATATGCTGTACATAGGTTTGTATCCTGGTTTTACCGGGGCCCTTAGACGACTACTGAAACTGCGACGTTGGACCAGCGAGATACCCCTTGCCACTGCAAGTCCCAGCAACTGCCAAGAGGCAGCTACGATGGAACACAACGGCTCACCTAGGAACATCGACGTTGGATAAACCTTGCGAGATATACACTGGCTGTGGTGGACGGAAAGAAATGTCTCTTCGCAAACAGTGTGTATACCGGAGGAGCCATCACCACGTGCACGTGCAAGGCTAAATTTCAACATATACTGTATACTTCCGGTCTAGATCCGCTGTCATGTTTCAACAGTACATCACTCTGTTCACTGTATGTACATTTCTTATTTGCTACAGAATTACCTTTATAGAGCATGGCCCATCTCTTAAGCACAGTGATGACATTGAGAATATCAGATATAGTGAAGACAGACGCTTATCTACAGACTCCCGTTCAATACAATTCATTGCAACAATGTTCGGCACAAGGAAGAAACCACAGGGACCAGTTTGTAAAGATCGCCTAGTGCTCTTCTACATATGCAGCCTCCTACTTTTGGACACTATTGAACCAAACCCAGGACCGAGGCCCTTAAAGTATCCTTGTGGTCACTGTAAAAAAGCGGTTAAGTGGACAACACCAGGCGTTCGCTGCGACTCCTGCAATACTTGGTATCACCAAGAATGCATGGGAATGAATGACAATGTTTACTCTGCTCTAAAAAACGTCAGTTGGGAATGTATCCAGTGTGGACTCCCTAACTTCTCTTCATCTCTATTTGATACATCAATATTCGAGACTTCAAATTCCTTCGAACCGTTATCACAGGGCTACCAGAACATATCGTCCGAACATGAACTTAGCTTCAACAGCCCCAGGGCAACATCCTCACCCAATCGTAGTACCCCACAACCCAGACCAAGAGTACTTACATCCACATCTAGTACCGCGACCGACACATCCTTTTCGGCCCGTATTCAGCATCCAAGTTTTACTGGCATCAGTGAATCACAGCTCATACATCGCAGCTCCAAACAAAGAGACGACCTGCCCATGAAAGTTCTCGTGATAAACTGTCAGTCCATCGTTGACAAGGGACCCCTGCTAGAAAACCTGATTGAATCAACCAAAGCGAACATTGTCATCGGGACAGAGTCGTGGTTAAACAACATCATCTATCGACAGAAATATTCCCAGATGATTTCAAGGTATACAGGAAAGATAGGTCAGGTCAAGGAGGAGGCGGTGTATTTATACTTGTATCAAATGCATTTGAGAGTACCGAACCGGAGGAACTTCAGGTTGAAGGCGACAGTGAACTAGTTTGGGCCAAATTAACAATTACAGGAGCAAAACATCTCTATATAGGTTCATTCTATAGACCTCCGGACAACAACAACCCCGACTGTCTTGCAAAGCTTCATACCTGTCTTTCACGGATCCCACAGTCAGCACACATTTGGCTAGGTGGTGACTTTAACCTACCAGACATTGATTGGACAAGCAACAGTGTAAAGCCATATGCAACAAGATCCTCACAGAGCCACGATCTATTAAGCATCAGCAGTGACTTCTACCTAGATCAACTTGTTTTAAGCCCAACTAGGATAACTGAGGACACAGAAAACATCTTGGACCTGTTTTTCACAAACAATCAATCACTGGTAAACACAGTTGCAATTATTCCAGGAATATCTGACCATGAGACCATCTACATAGAGTCAAGCCTGCGACCATCAAAAATCAAAACAGCACCAAGGAAAGTCTTCTGCTACCGAAAAGCCAACTATGATGCCATCAAAGATGAACTTGTACAACTGGAAAACACCTTCAATACAATGAGTGAAAGATCAACAGCTGAAGAGTTATGGACATTATTCAAAGGGGAACTACTCAGTCTCATAGAAAAGTATATACCATCAAAGCTCTTAAGAGGTAATAAACACAAGAAGCCATGGATCGACAGGACAGTCAAAGCAGGAATCCGTACAAGGAACAAACTCTTCAAACGCATGAAAAAGTCAGGAAAGGCAAGTGATGTTAGAAAATACAAGGAATCAAAAAAGAATATCCAACGAGCAGAACGACAGTCCATTTTGAATTATATAAACAACATTATTGAAGTTGGGACCCCAGACGATGCAAGACCAAGTAAACAGAAAAGATTCTGGGCATATATCAAATCCATCAGAAAGGACAA
Organism: Cyrtodaria siliqua; assembly: GCA_037043455.1. Taxonomy (NCBI): domain Eukaryota; kingdom Metazoa; phylum Mollusca; class Bivalvia; order Adapedonta; family Hiatellidae; genus Cyrtodaria; species Cyrtodaria siliqua. The sequence continues at coordinate 41,113 of JAWPHD010012791.1, forward strand.
CACTGGCATTTCTCCACTAAAAAGTATGGGACGCCTCTTCAACAACCCTAAGGACAAGGCAGACATACTGAATAACCAATATCAGTCAGTCTTCACCCAAGAGGATACTACATCAGTTCCTGACCCAGACGGGACCCCTTTTCCACCCATGAATGACATCATAGTCACCACTGAGGGAGTCGGAGCACTATTGCTAAAAACCAACCCCACGAAAGCATCAGGCCCTGATCAGATCCCAGCCAGAGTCCTTAAAGAGTGCCACAAGGAAATCGCACCACTTTTGGCGATCATCTTCAACATGGCCATACGCACAGGAGTCACGCCCACAGACTGGAGACAAGCCAACGTTATTGCAGTCTTCAAGAAAGGGGAGAGATATGATGCCAGCAACTATCGCCCAGTTTCACTCACCTGCCTATGCTGCAAGCTATTGGAGCACATAGTCGTCAGTAATGTGCTAAAACATGTGGACATGTATAACATCCTGACTAATTGCCAGCATGGTTTCCGGGCAAGAAGAAGCTGCGAGACACAACTCGTGACACTCTTTCACGAGCTTGCTTCCTCGTTAGACACTGGGATTCAGGTTGATATGGTCATTCTCGACTTTTCTAAAGCTTTCGACCGAGTCCCACACAAACGCCTCCTAAAGAAACTCAACCACTATGGCATCAGAGGCAGCACATACAAGTGGATTGAATCTTTCCTGTCCAATAGACATCAGCAAGTGACAGTAGAGGGTTCCACATCAGACAGTGCAGCAGTGCTAAGCGGAGTCCCTCAGGGTACCGTCCTCGGCCCGCTCCTGTTCCTCCTCTTTATAAATGACCTCCCAGACAAGTTAGCCTCCAAAACAAGACTGTTTGCAGATGATGCCATTGTATACAGACAGATAAGGAAAGAAGATGATTGCCGAGCTCTCCAACAAGACCTTCTGACGTTAGCAGATTGGGAACAGAAATGGGGCATGGAGTTCCACCCACAGAAATGTAGTATTCTCCGTGCCACAAGGTCCAAGAACCCTAAAATCCACAACTACAGATTAAAAGGGCACATTCTACTAGCATCTGACACAACCAAGTACCTAGGCGTAGACCTCCAATCAACTCTTTCCTTCAAAAACCACATCGACAGAGTCAGTAAAAAGGCTAATTCTATGCTAGGGTTCCTGAGGAGGAACCTAAGATCACCGAAAGAGGACACCAAGACAAATGCATATATTAGTCTGGTGAGACCACATGTGGAGTATTGTGCGTCAGTTTGGAACCCACACCATGCAGACCAGATCCATAAACTAGAAATAGTACAAAGACGAGCGGCGAGGTACGTTACCAACCGCTACAGAAATACCAGTAGACTAAGTGTAACTTCCATGTTGGATCACCTGCAGTGGCAGACACTTGAAGACAGACGTTCCAAGCTCCAACTAACACTCCTCTACAAAGTGGTCAACGACTTAATAGACATCCGCTGCTCAGAGTACCTAACTCCGTCTACAACACGTACAAGAGCACTACATTCCAGGAAATTCCAACACTTTTCTGCAAAAACGGACACATTCAAGTTTAGTTTCTTTCCGAGAACTATCCCTGCCTGGAACTCACTCCCAGCTGCTGCAGCTGAGGTCCCCTCCTTGGTACACTTCAAGAGGGAGCTTTCCGCACTCAGCCCTTAAACCAGAATATCAACTAAATCTACTATGAGTCAAGTGATGATGTGAAGCTGTGTCAGCAGGGACACACTTGTCCCTGGTACCACCTCGGAAGCTGAATTGGTCCATATCAGATGATTCTATGTAGGTTTGGGCATCCTACCTGTACCTCTATCTTTATTACCTATACCCATTTATTCTTGTATTTATTTACCTTGTAGCAATATTTACGTCTATTATTGTCTTTATTATTTATTCTAGTTCATCCTGTACTTGCTTCTCTTAACTCTTATTTTATCTTGTGCTCACATTAATAACCGCGATGAAAAGTCGATTTTCCGTTGAATGATTGTCATATTTTGACAGATCAACGTATAATATAGATGTAGAAGGCCACCAACACGGACTCCACGAGCGATGGGATTGAACTACTTGAGATGCTTCTAATCACCTGTGCTCTGATTTGGCTAAGACGATTTCGAGCCGGCAATCGGATTGACCTAGTCACAATTCTGCAGGCAATCCGATTGGCCATAATCTTCTATTGCAACTGTAATCTTCGAGAAAAATTGAATCATCTACTGACAGGCTATCTTCGTTGGACTTCTTCACTCCGAACAAATCTACTACTGCGATTCTGCAATAAACCACTTTTGACGAGGGACGTTGTGGCTGCTACCCATGGACTCTCCTGCAACTATAACCTTCTTTTGAAAAGCTCGCCAAAAGGCCCAGTGCCAGGGTAAATAAAAACTCTTCATCATCATCGTCTGTCCTTGGTTGTTCGCAACTATTTCTCCCTATATATGTATTATATATATAAACTTACATATTTTGAATTACCTACTCATAATTCATTTTCCACACATTCAGTAACGGGCATTTTAAGAACCCGTGAATCTATACTTTTAATCGGCACATACACAGAGTTTTGATAAACGGTTTTTAGCTCTACTGGCCAAAGGCCAGCAGAGATTATGGGATGACAAAATGTCCGTCGTCCGGACGTTAACTTTTACCTCGTTCAGACGTAAAGGCAGTGAAGTAATAAGAGACATCGATAAGAATATATGTGATAAAAACAAATAGTTGCCCGGAACGGGATTTGAACCATAGCCTTGCACTTTTAAGTTTTGAAGGATGTACGCTGAACCACTAGACCACGGCTATTTATTGGTACACTAAATATGCATTGCGTAATAACTAGTGCGCGCACACAAACTCATCAAGCTCTAAATAAGTCAAGATATGGTTGTTTTGAATTGAAATGAATTGAATTGGGTTTTAAGGCGCACCGTTGTTTTGAGGCGAAGTATTAGTTTCATATTGATAACAGAGTATTACACCAGGCAATGTTAATTTACACGTGCGACAAGATGGACTATATATTTTTTGATCCATCTGGAGTTGCGTTCAAATATGTTGTAAGTTTGCCCCATAATAAATAGTAGTTAGTATACAATTTTCTCAAGTAGTGTTATAGCTCAGTGGATAGAGCACCCGACTTGAAATCAGAGGGTCGTGTGTTCGAGCCCCAAAAGGGGGGCTAACTTTTTTTCTGTAAAACATACTATTACCTGTGTCGATGTATATACAGTAAATGTCCTGCGCTATAGTTGCTCGCTTAAATATTCGATTTCGACATGAGCTGGTGAAAATGAAGTTACGAATAAGGACAGCCTATAAAGAAGAAATATATTGATATAGAGACTGTGTATCTTTAAAGCCTTCATTTTTCATCCGATATGTAGCAAACACCAGACTGTTACTATCAGTGAAAGTTTGGACAAGTTCGAAAACCAACCAAATTGGATTAGTAACACCGGAGTAATGGCCCTTGATTTAGTTAATAAAAGTATGTGTTTTGCCACATTAAGTCGAAAGGGCCTTCCTTTGGCCGGATTTCCTTGAAACTTTGCAGGGATGATCAGTACTAAGCCTAGTTGTACAAATCGTCTCCGTGTTCCGGTTAACTGATTTTGGCAGAGTTATGGACCTTTAATGGTCTAATACACAAACTTTGTCCTGAATAGTTCTCCTGAACCACTGGCCGGATTTAAACGACTGTTTAGAGATGATCAGTTCCAGTTGTACATAGTTGTGCATATCATCGCCGTGTTCCTTTTGAATGATTTTGGCCGAGTTATGGCCTATTTAATGTTCTAATACAAAAACATTGTCCGGACAAGTTCTCCTGAGCCCTCGCCGGATTTCGACGAAACTTTGCAGTGATGATCAGCACCAAGCCTAGTTGTGCATATCATCGTCGTGTTATGGTTTACATAGTTTTGGTGGAGTTATGGCCCTTTAAAGGTTTTTGATACACTGTCAGGATTTTAACGAAACTCGACTACGATGGACAGTATCAAATATTGTGCATATCATTGCCGTGTTCCAGTTGAATGATTTTTGTCAGAGTTATGGCCCTTTAAAGGTTTTAATATACAAACTTTGTCCAGATTAGTCTCTTCTGAACTCCTTGCCGGATTTTTCAACGAATCTTCATTGGGGATGATCAGTACCTAGCCTAATGCCATGTTCCAGTTGAATGAATTTTGGCAGTTATGTCACCTTGGTTGTACATATCGTCTCCATGTTCTGGTTGAATGATTTTGGCGGAATTATGGCCCTTTTAAAGGGAATATAGCGCCACAGCCAAACATCTTTATTATTAAGAGTTCTGAAAAACTTGGAAAATGGTGAAAGAATTATCAAAATCGGATGATAAACAAAGAAAATATGATCGTTTGAAGGTTCTGTTGAAACGGATATGGAAGCCGCCATTTTAGAGCTATGACATCACAGTTCTATGGAATATTGATAAATATGAAAAAATACTCATTTATATGGGAAAAAATTAAAGTAACTGTATGAAGAATATGTATAACTAATGTCAATAATGCTTTATATGCCCAGTTAAGGAGTTTGCATTCATTTGCAGTGATTTGGTTTGCTTTAAATGATATTTATCAATATTCCATATATGGTAATATGGAACTATGATGTCATAGTTTTCAAAATGGCAGCTCCCATACCCATTTTAGTACAACCTTCAAATGGTCATATCTTCTTTGTTTATCATCCGATTTTGATAATTCTTTCACCTTTTTGCAAGTTTTTCGTAACTCTCAATAAACGAGCATGTTTGGCTGTGTCGCTACATTCGTTTTAAGGTTTAAATACACACATTTTTTATCCAAACTATTCCTTCTGATTCCCTGGCCGGATTTCAACGAATCTGAATCTTGCCGTGTTCCAGTTGAATGAGTTTTGGCAGAGTAATGACACCTTAAAGGTTTTAATACATAAACTTTGAACAGATTAGTTCTCCGGAACTTCTGGCTGGATTTCAACGAAACTTGACAGGGATGATCAGTACCAAGCCTAGCTGCGTATTTCATCGACATGTTCCATTTGAATGATTTTTGACAGATTATGCTTATTAACAGAAGCTCTACCTCAATTCCAGGGTGAGGCATCATTTGGTTTTAAAATGTAGCAAAAACGGGCAACACGAAAACTGATTTGGAGTAAGCTTTTCTTTTCTGTTCATTTATAACCATCCGCATTAGTATGTACTAAGGTGCAAAAAGAGCGTAATTTTCATTTCTTTATTCCATTTCTTTGTTGTAAATGAATGTTCCTCAAGTTTTCATAGATTCCGCCCCAGTTTTCGAGATGATTTTTTTTTAAAGTTGGTTTCGTAAACTAAAAATTTCGGAAACCGGGGAGAATTTTGAAAATAAACTATATAACGTGCACCCAAAAACTATGCTATGGAATAAAGTACCGGAAAATAAGCTCTCTTTGCGCTTTATTGCATGACAATGCATGAAGTAATTAATAAAGGAAATATTAAGAAACCTTCAGTCGAAGCAAGACTTCAATTTCATGGATATTAATTTTATGCAACTTGTTCTTTAAATTCAAATTCTTTTATTTTTAAAGTCTTAAATGTTTAAACAAGACAAACTATTTTGAATTGTTCAGACAAGGCAATAGGCAAAAGTTGAAAATTAATTATACATTAAATTTATTTCGGGTTTTGTAAAAATACAAATAAATCTATTTACATGTGATACAATGCAATGTCACAGTTTGCATATTTTTATATTTAAAATAAAACATTTTTAAAAGGTGTGAACAACACTTCCACCTCATATAAAAAGTATAAATCTTCCACTTGTTTACACTATTCAACATCATCGTTATGAAACTTGTTCAGTAAATTTGACATAGAGTTCAATAACACTTACTCCTTCAAATGTTCAAAATCCTTCTTAAATAACTCATAAACAAGATATGTAAAAGAAAATTACACTGATACGAGATCTGTTATATGTGAAGCATAAGCTAGATGCATAACTAACAGTCAACGGTATCGTTATACTCGCTTCCTATGATATCAAGGGTTCTATGAATTGAATTGAATTGAATTTGGTTTTACGGCGCACCAAACATGAAAGGTTATAAGGCGCCTAACAGGAATGAACATGCAGGCTCATCCTCCATTTACATCAAGATAAAATATGGAAAATGGGCCTAGAACCTTTTAACCTGCAGAACTGCAAATTCTATAGTATACACTCGATTTACGATGGAGCCACATTTCCACATTTGCATACACGGTGTCATGATGAAGACCTTGAATGAGCATGATAAAAAATGATAAAATGAACATGAAGCGGGGTCCTACCCCTCTGCCTCTGTAGATGCAGTGGTTGTATTCTACCCCGGCAACCACACGGGGACAGGGTTCTATGATACCATTGTAGTGTCAAATCTATAAAACCAGTTGCATCTCTGCTACAATATGATAGTTATTTTGTAAATGTGACGACTTCAGGTACATGTAATAAAATATCTGAAGAAAAAAAATATGTTTATCATAAACAAATGGATGTTTCCAAAACAGGCAAAAACAAGGAACATTTTTTTATGATTTTAAAAATTAAACCCCTAGTCTCCATAAATACAATTTCCATTACCTTGAATATTATAATATTATAATATCTGCCATACATGACTGTTTCTAGAAATGGTCACTCATTGCATCTTATACCATTTTCTACCAAATACATGATACACAATATTTGCATACCTTGATATCATAGAACTTCAAAAATAGTAAATATAGATAAAAATGTAAGTTCAATGAGGGTACCCTTGTTTTCAAATATAATTCTGACATGTTTATGTATAGTTGATTAAATTTGATATCATAACCATTTTATATTAGTAGAAGGATCACAGAAAACATTTATATTTCCTTTTTCTTTACATACTGTTTACACTTTTTTGTTTTCGTCAAACCATTTAAGTACCGTGATACCATAAAACACCATGCTACATCTATAAACGAAATAGTAATGTCAAAACATAATATCAATCTGCCAATCCACCTTATACCCACTAGAGATTTCAGCCTGGTAATTTAACAGCTCATCAACACATTACAGCTTATTTTAGAGCTACCACAGAGAGGGGAAGGATAAAAGGAATCAGGGAACCTGCCCTACTATAAAATAGATTCTTTTGGTTCCTTAATATGCTCAGAAAATAGACTGGTACATGGGACTGCCCGCTTTATGTCCCCATTTAATGGGTCCTCCAGTCCAGTGGCACTATCCGCTGGACCGTTACATTAACCTTCATACCCCATCCAGCCCCTTCTCCAAGAAGCGTAAACAGGATTGGCTGGGGTATGAAATAAAACCTTAGTTTCGGCGTAAAAATTTGCATATTGTAAAATTAAAACAGTTAATTTTAAACAGGTTATCACATTTTTTCAGTAAGAAATGTTTTAAACATATTTTATTGTCGAAATACCCGTTATAAAATCCTGCTAATATAAGCTTTCCCATCACTTAACGGAATTAAGGTGGAACCATGTAATGGGCCATGCCAGCCCCAAGCCGGTTAAAATTACAATAGATAAAAGCCCACGTAGCCCCAGTGCCCACAAACAACTACATACAATGGAGCACATGATCAATGTCTGTGGGAACTTGACCTGGGAACAATAGAGGGCGAAGCTAGAAATAAAAGTCGGAACTATCAATTCGGATAAGATTTAGAATGTATCTAGAACAGAACAATTATATTAACTTGCAGGCTGATCAGGGTTTACCATGTCCAGCTGCTGATCAGTCCCTTTCCCCAAAACACCCCTTTGTCACAAACATGGAATGGTCTTAATTCAAAGAAAGAACAGTCCATTATATATATGTAGCAGTAAAGGGTTAAATGGTATTTAAATGGTAATGGTAATACAAAATATTTGTTATTATCCTTTTTTTTACCGGAAATCCTAACAAATAACGAAATAAAATATATCAGCACAAAATTGTTCATTTCTGCTCAATCACATCTCGGTTTACACACAGGATGACAGCGAGTGCCATAAACCAAGATTTTTTCTGTTTCAACAAACGTGATCTGTAGTGGATCTCAATCTGTCAAATATCCATTTTTTCTGCAGTATAATACTTGAAACATTTTCTTTCAAATATACCCAACATGACAACCAGTGCCACAGTGCCGTCGTATGTTTCTATATTCGTTAAGCAGGACTTGCTTATGCTTTGTCAGTACTGAGATGGGCTGCATCACAATTTAGACGAATTCTCCCAAATGCACACAAGGTTTCTGTCTGTTCCATATACCAAATATTCGCCACTGGAACTCTGCGCCACGCAGTTTATAACCACACCCTGTTATAACAGAAAGAGATCAAAATATTATAACTAGTAATAATTATATAGAGAATATAACTAGATGGGTGTTCCGCGGAACACGTGTGTCGCCTTTCAGCGCTTTGTCAGTATAACAAGTTTTTTTGGACCCAGATAAATGACCTTGTCAAACTGGCCTGACTAAGTTTCCGTGTAGAAAAAAATGAGTATTTTACCCATACAATGATCTTCAGTGTCACCTTGACCTTTATATTTTAGTAGGGTCATGTCGATGTTGTCATGATGAGTATATATTGAACGTTTGATGAAGAAATTTTAAGAAATGAGAAAGTTATAACCAACGTTAAGTTTTCGTGAAGACAAAAATGAGCATTTAACCCATATAATGACCATCAGTGTCAACTTGACCTTTATATTTTAGTAGGGTCATGTTGATGTTGTCATGATGAGTATATATTGAACGTTTGATGAAGAAATATGAAGTTCCGTCAATTGCTAGTTTCAGCAGTTCATGAGAAAAAGTTGTTAAAAGATTTTTCTATTTTTAGTAATGGCGGCCACATTTGTTGACAGATTGGGGTCATTTGTACGAATCTGAGATAGGACCATGCAAGGATGCTACCTGTGACGTTTTGCCAAATTCTACCCAGCAGTTTCAGAGGAGATGTTGTTTGAAGTAAAAGTTAATGACGGACGATGGACAGCGGACAACAGACAACTCGCCATCCCATAAGCTCTGCTGGCCTTAGGCCAGTAGAGCTAACTATGCTGGCCTTAGGCCAGTAGAGATAAAGATCGGATAAGTTTATGTCAAGCGACTCAAACTTCCGGATGAAATGTCATAAATGTGAAAGATTGGGTTTCTCCTAGTAAAGATGTCATAAGAGAAGTGCTCTCAAATGACTAGAAATGTTTTGATGGGTTTCTGACAATTTTCAGTTGACTACTGCCATGATTTTGACATAAGAATCTCAAAACTGTTCTCACACTGGGTTTTTTATCCATAAAGATAGAAGCAAAATTTGAAAATGATACAAAGCAATCAAGACCACAGCAATCAAGGAAATTTTCAAAACAGCAGTTTTCAGAAATTGTTAGGTTGCAGCCATCCTGACTTGAACTTTAATTTAGGACAGAGAAAAAACGCACTTGATTCCGAATATTTACCATTTTTACATAACTACCGGTACATAAAAACATAAAATCAGTTTGTCTGCTTTTGATGTCATTTTTAGCACATGTTAGGCCATACAAGATGGTCAATGTTTTGTGGTAGTGGCAAACCAACCCATTTTATTTATTTTTTCTGGGTAGAACCAGTACTATATACTTCCGGTCATTAGTAAGAATTGACACTTGTCACTTGACAAGGCGAGCTCTCAGTGGGTCTGAACCCGCAGTGTTAAGAGACGAGAAAGTTTTAGTTGTAGCATCTTTAATATCTCGGCCATGGAGGCAGTCATAACAAATTTGATAACACACATACCTCTGTATTTTTCACATCGGCCATTGATTCCTCGTACACCTTATCAATAGCTGTTTCTGGATATGGTAAAATCTGAAACACAGAGCAGATCATACATAAGTGCTCATTTAATAATTTATTAATGAATTTATTATTATATGAGTAAACACTTGCCGAGCATCATATAATTTTTGCCAAATATTAATTAGCACCAATGTGAGATTCTATTCATCACACCTCATTATGTCATGTCATAGTGACGTCATCAAAGTTAAGTTGGGACCCGAGGAACACACTTATGAAATTGAACATCCACCCATAGAGGTAAAATCGAATTTAAAGAACCAAATTTCGGAAAATAGGGCAGACCCACAGATGTTTATCATATTGCCTTCCTAGGGTCCCGAGTATGTTTTAATGGAATAGCCTTTATAGAAAACATAGTGTAATAATTATTCCCGGGCTGTAGGGTCAATTCGGGTAATTTCGGACAGCTTTTGCATTGTTGGTAATCGTTTCGCTACATGCAAGTAGACGATAATGATTCAGCATTTTCATTTATAGTCTATTAGAAAATGTACGATATGTCACGGACTTCATCGTATACATTACATGGTATAGTGTTTTCGAGATATTGCAATTATTCGTACTAGCAAGACACTATCACACCGGGATAATTCGGACGAATGTTGGTTAAGTTTGGAAGCACATGGGAATAACTCCGACGGTTAAAACTGCATCGGAAAATTTTGGACAGAAAAATGTTTTTAAAAAAATAATCTTTTAATAGGTCTACTTTATACTCTGATATAAGACATTTAATAAGGACATCATTTAGCAAAGTAAATAACTCGTAAACACTAATTAAAGTCTACACTAATTGTCATTCATTGAAATTGATTATCAATTAGGCTTAGTCTTTTCAAAACTTTGATATTTTTTGCGCCGTTTACTTTCATTTAGTTTTATTTCTCTCTAGTTTTCGAACTTTATTTATACCATCTACTCTGTAATCTAATATAGGAAATGTACCTGTTTTAATAAAAACATCATTTAGCAAAGTAAATAACTTGTAAACACTATTTAAGAGTAAACACTAATTCTGAGCAAACAGCGTTATCAAAGTTGTCTTCATTCTTCTCCTTTTCCCATCGTTCAATGGTTTGTTTCACGGTATTTCTTACAGATGGATATTTCAACGCTAATGACTTAATGAAAAGATTAAGTCGTACAGTTTGTCATGATCAAATATATATATGTTTATAAAAAACATTTTAATAGACATACTGCTTTGGATGTAGGCATAGAAACAGAGTCCATAAATCCCTGACTTTCATGCATTCTCGTCAAAACATTGAAATGCCAGTAATAAATCATATAGGCTAAAACAAATATTTGCAGATTCTGATCATTACAGACTACGAAGATGGGACTTGTGTGAAGATGTGAGCCGATTTGTATTCAGCTATAATTAAGGTACAAACACGACAGTCACTGACATAGAATAGTCTTTAAATAGCCCTACCTTTATTACGGTAGCTATCATATTGATTTATTTAACTGAATCTATCTGGTTGCAGCATATTTAACTTTTGTTAATCAAGATATAAACTTAGAAAAATATCAGTCTAATAATGAATATCGCAAAAATGATAAAAACAAGCAAAGGCCTTCATAGTGCAATGATACAGATTAAGAAAAAAATAATAATCAACTGTCCAAGTTTCCTTGACTCGTTATTTTTGTAGGAAAAATTCGGACACCCTGGTTTTTACTTAATTTAGTGACACCAGAATCGTGCAATTTCCATTCAAGAGATGAAGGTAACTTACACCAAAATACATAATTTTTATATTGTTTTATTCAATCATATACCTTTGTTAATATTCCTTAGTTCGAATTTAGCGCGCCGAGTAAAGTTTGTTTCCAAGGTGAAAGGCAGTTACGGTTGTTCCCAGGAATGCACTTTTTTGCCGAGAATTCCTGGAAACGTCATAGCTATTTTTTGTTATGTTTCTTAAAATATAGCAAAATATAGATAACACCAGTAGGTTTATTTACGCGGACAAATATACCGAAAATAAACAAATTTACCGACCAAGTCCGAAATTACCCGGCTGTCCGAAATTACCCAGACTGCCCCTAAGTTATGTGATGAAGTGATACAAGGAGATCGAGGTTACTATACTCACAGAGGAAGCCTGTAATATTTCATCGGAGATTTTCTTCTCGCTGACCACTGCTGCCAGATTGTACATGTGCACATTGCCCTTGTCATCTCCAATGCACAGAACACCTGAATATTCACGAAATATTGCTTTAATTCCACTATGTATACAGTGTTTAAGTTTAAAGATTTGTTGGTTTAAAGGGATTGTAGCCATACAGGGAAAACAATCTTTATTAATGGAAGTTCTGATACACTTGGAAAATGATGAAAGAATTATCAAATTGGATGTTGAACAAAGAAGACATGAGCATTTGAAGGTTCTTTTGAAATGGATATGGAAGCTGCCATTTTGAAAACTATAACATCAGTCTTAAATTATCATATATGGATATTTATAAATTACTGATTTATAGGGAGGAAAATAACAGTTACATGTATGCAAAATTAGTACACTAAACAGTATAATGCATTAAGTCAAAATATCAAATCTCTCTGAATTTCCGATAAATGAATATTTCTACCAGAAATTGTGCATGTGAGAGCATTATGTTAAGAAGAACTTCAAATTAAAAAAAATTGTAGTACAAAACATCTTTTATGAGAAAATGTACTTTGAAAGTTTACACTAACCGAAGATAAGCTAATCGATCTTTGAACAATTGGGCCCAGTTAAGGATTTTGCATTCATTTGTAGTGATTTTCTTTGCTTTAAATGATATTTATCAATATGACGAAATGGTCAGTCATAGTTCTCAAAATGGCAGCTCCCATATATCCGTTTTAGAATGACCTTACAGTGGTCATATCTTCTTTGTTTATCATCTGATTTTGATAATTCTTTCATCCTTTTTCAAGTCATTCAAAACTCTCATTAATACAGATTGTTTGGCTGTGTGGTTACAATCCCTTTAAACAGTCTACATTATTTACATGTTTATATCAATAAATTCCATAACAAAATATTATTATTGTCGATAACTGACAAACAATGCAAAAACTGGAAATGTAGAATAACGAATCAATCTTCAATGAACTATATAAATATATTACGTAGAACAAAATGCAAATAATTAGAAAACATCAGCTATTAGAGAGAGTTATTTACGTTATTTAACATTTAATACGTGGTCCGAGTATTATCTTTCATACCCAATCCAACCCCTTCTCCAAGAAGCAAAAGCGGGGTTGGCTGGGGTATGCAATAAAACCTTAATTTCGCCTTAAAAAGTGTGCATATTGTAAAATTAAAACAATTAACAGGTAATTTTAAACAGTTATCACATTTTTTCAGTAAAACATGTTTTTAAACATTTTTGTTGTCGAAATATCCGTTATAAAATCCTTCTAATATAAAATTTCTCATCTCTTAATGGGATTAAGGCAGAGCCACGTAATGCATACCATAAACAAACGTAAACTCCCAACTTGAGTTTCAGAATGATGCTCTGTTGGAAACTATTTACGTAACACCTACATCTTGTGGTTCCCATGAAGGTGATCTCTATTTCATAGGACCCATAAGATATATCACCTGCATTTTTCTGTATTAAAAGGTCATATGAAGACAAGCATACATGTGATACCTCACGGCGTGAGATGAAATCTCACACAATTCTAACCCTCCTCCAGGCCCCACGGAATTGTGTGAAAAACTCCCGTAAAATTGCTAAAATCGATTTTTTGAAAATCATCGGTCTATTTCCTTTGTTTGGTATATGTTTGCGTAAAAGGCAACTTCATGTTATGTCTCGCTATTCGCGAGACCAACACGTGACATACCTGGATTTTACCTGGATCAATGTAGCCTGGGGTGAAAGTGGGTGAAACTGTTATTTGCAAACAGTTTGTTGGCTTAATTGATCTTATCAAACTAATCAAAGGATTAGCAGCACACTTATGAAGTCTTTAATGATGTCTGTAATTAAACAGGTTCGATACGACTTGAAACTAATTGCCGGTGTCATTTATTTAGAAGTTTATAAAATGGTGACGCAGTAATTATCGGATAGCGAAAACGAAAGTAGACTTTGTTGGCGGGAATTTGGTGAGTATGTATGATTTAATTTAAACAATTAATGAATTTTATAGAGATTTATTATTTTCAAAAGCAGTTTCGTGATTGACGTACGTTGCTTTAGTTCGATGTTTGTATGTTTGATTTCAGATTTTACTTTAAAAAAAAGAAGAGTTGATTGATGTTGTTTGCTTTGACAAAAATAAAAGTTGGAAATGTTCTTTGTTTTGTGTTTTTACCGTATTTTACCTTGTATATTACGCACCCGTGTATAATACGCACCCCCCTCTCGGAGGTCAAAACTGGGGTAAAAAAGTTGTTTCCGTGTATAGTACGCATCAAAATATTATGCTTTCTATTTCAGATAAAGGTGAAGTCATTTGTTAAGAAACATGAACAGAAGAAGCTTTTCATTTTCATTTGTATTTAACGCATATTCAGACTGTGATGTATTGTAGTAATAGTGGTAAAATAAACTAGTGGGAGGGGTGTGGGTGTGTTTATTTATTTGTGTTGACAGTAGTTTTCCTAGATGAACCATTCAACGAAAATAAAAAATAAATAAAAAATCACGATCGAGATAATTAGCGTACAAAAGAAAATATAATTACTTCAATCATTAATTGCCAATCTTCAGGGGAGTACCTATCTTGTATCATCTCATCAAAAAGCCAATTATAATGCCGCAGATAATTGTCCGTAATCCGATAATTACATCTACTAAAACGCAACAAAGTCGTTGGTTACCGCAGGGCTTTATATGGCATAAAAAGCCCTGGTTACCGTAATCCATTACGCCAATTATACTAACATTGTGTATTCACGGGAACCAGAGTTTATCATAAGTGAATCAGATGGGTAACGCGTGATCAGTTACCTGTACCACATGGCTAAATCTGGTAAAGGTCACACGGCGTGTCAAAGTGCATCCTCAGAAATAGTCGATACTCGCGGCAACTTCAAAGGATTATAAAAATAGAATAACACATTCTACCCATGTTTATAATGTGTCAAAACTGCAGCCGATGTGCGATATTGTTTGACCCAATTATCAATCATCAAATGTGTACCGGTAAGCATGTTTTCACAAGCATTATTGAATAATTGCCATTTCAAAGTAGGGTGATTCTGCCTTTCTACGCCGTCTAAAATATATGTATTTCAAAATAAAGCAAAAACTTCATTAATTTTTTATAAAATCCTATAAATATAAGAATAGAATAGAACTGTAACAATATTCCATGTACCAGTCTAATGTCTAAACAGCTGGAAGTCACGTGATATTACGTCACGCGATATAAACAACAAAATGGAAGGACGATTTTTCACGCAATTTATTGAAGTTTTACAACAAACATGCACACATTTACAAACATTTACACAAAAACAAGCATCTTAATACACTTTATTCATTTTTAATTCGAATTAAGTCAATATATTAGTTATATGAAGCGAGTAATTTACGAAAAAAATGTGTATTATCGGTATTCACAATTTTCTGTCTCGACGTCTGTTCGTCGTCAAGGTTTTTCTTCCGAGATTTCGATTTTCTGCAAGAGAAAAAAAAGTTATTTTTATTGTTTCCTTATATTGTACGCACCCCCCTTTCGAGAACCGTAAAAGTGGTCAAAAAAGTGCGTACTATACAAGGTAAAATACGGTAATTCTGGAATGTACTTATTTATAAATAGGATAAATGATATAACTCGCTACTTTATATTAATTACTAATTATTTTAGAGGTATATTCAAGGTAAGTTTCAACTCAATATCTGATGTTTATCATTGGTTATTAAAAAAAATATTGTTTCAAGTTTGTTTTTATTCATTCTTGTTATCTCCCCTGACATCAATGAAGAAACTTGTTTAAAAGTGTGTTTTTAGGTATTCATTTATGGAATTTGGGTAAAAAAGACTGCTCCCAGATTTTTGCATGAATCTCCCTTAAAAAAATCATTAAACTCCCAGATTGAGGTCCTGAAAGTATCACATGATTGTATGGACAAGAAATGTCCATATTTTAAAACTGTCCTACAAATTTGTCAAGAGATGATAAAGAAAATGTTTATGATAATGGACAATATGATATCTCATCAGCTCTCCTGGTCTTTGATCAGAAGAGCTAATAACCTAAGTCTTTGGACGAATTTAGAAAACAACATCTTTTATGTAACAGATAGAGTATGGTCTCATCGAGTTGGACGATTTAAACATTGAGATGTGCATGGTCCATGGAGGTGTTTAAATCAACCAATAAGATAAGACCATAATAGATTTGTTTTGAAGCATGTCCACTGCATCTGTCTGCCACGCTTAACTTCCATTATTCCATTATTCTAAACTGGAAGTAAGAATACACCAGTGTTTCTGATTTACAACTGTGCAAATACAAAGGAAATGTCATTGACCATGCTACAAATTACAACTGACTGCAGTGCGTGATACAAACCTTTGTTTGTATTTGGGTACAGGTAGTCAACGTCTACTGAGGTATATTCCAGCTGGGCCAGTGGTCTCAAGCCTATTTTTCTCGTCTTGGACGCACGTTTTATATCCTCCAAGTGAGAAGCCAGGTCCCAAACATAGAGACAACTGTCGCCCACACATTTGCTCACTAAAACAAGAACGTAAATGCATCGAAACAATTCATTTCATTTTCTCATACCTTTAATATTTCTGCACATAATGCACACATAATTGTCTACTTTGAAAGCTTAGATGCAAAAATGTGAACAGTTTTAAAATATGAGACTTATCGTAAGATGTTTAATAAAACAGGGCCCTGAGTCTTGCATGAAACGCACCTTCTCAACATTTTTGTGAAGTTTCTCTTCAGAACTTTTAAAGTGACGACTGAAACATGACTGAAGCACGATTGTTTCGGATGGATGAACGAACAAACAAACGATTGGACCAACAGTGCGATTAGTACCTGATGTACTCTCTTCATTAGCAGATTTTACACATCTTTAAATGGAGGCATGTCATTATTTTCAATGCATAATGTGGTGGACCAGTGGGTGAAGTGAACCACAGATAACTTGGTGGACTTTATACTGGCTATCATTGATATGAGTTTCTATTGGATGGGAACCAGGCAGTCCAGTGTATTCCAGTCTATCCTCCAAGCACGTTAAAGAATTTGAGAACTGTTTGATAGTAAGAGTTTATGTTGAATGTTGTTTAACGGCTCATCAACACAGTATAGGTTATTTAGAGCCGCCCCATAGAGAGGGGAAGGATACATAGGAATCCGGGAACTGTGCCCTACTCTTATTATCAAGGATAGACAGAAACACGGGACCGCCCGATTTATGTCCCCATCCGACGGACGAGGTTAAGGGAAAGTGTCTTGCCCAAGAGTTTAATAGTAAGAATAAGGCACAGTTCCCTATGCACCTATGTACCATTCCCCTCTCTTTGAGAGGTTCCAAACAACCTAAGACAATGCAGTGATAAGCCAAAACAACAATTCATCAATTTTAAATCATCACCAGGCCCTTATCCAGCCCTGAGATTGTGACTAATCTAATTCTTGGGATACCCCACCCTGAATTTTTTTATTTCTACAAGCGATTTTCTGTGCATTAGTGCACACTTCTCTTATTTGGTAATGGTTATTATAAATCTATTTCAAGTTGTTTTATATATGTTATTTGCCTTCCCAAAATTATAGAGGAAGTTGCACCGGTGTGCCTCAGTGTAGCTACCGGATGGCGAGAGGTGAACAGTACTGGTTCTATCCAGGAAAAGTGGATGATATGCCTCCACCACAAAAAATCGACCGCCATATATAACCTTACATGTGTTGAAACTGACGTAAAACATCACGCAAACAAAAAAAAATCAAAAATCAAATGGTCTACTTAGCATTGTGTAAAAAGGGGAATTACCTAAACAATCATTTGGCAGCTGAACCAGACCATCCACTGTAATGCCATCATCATCATCATCAGCAGCCCGGGGGTGTATAAACTCATAATGGGGCGTTCTGAAATCACAAACAAGAAATGTCACCAGTAAGTGACAAATGCCCCCAAGGTTCATTGACCTTTGACCTCCAAGTGTAACCTTGACATTTGTGTCAAGTTTCATGAAATTCACTTCAGTACTTTCAAAGTTATGGCCGTGACATGATTGTTTCGGATGGGCAGACGTTCGAGCTCACTACTCAATACTTATGTGGCTAGATCAATACAGAACAATAGATGCTATTCATTCTGTTTCTGTTATGTGGCTAAAAATTCTTTTATGTGGCTAGAACAATATGCAGAACAAAGGGGTAGCCACATAAATATACATTTGTGAGAAAACTGACGAACAGACGGAGTGATTACTGTATGTCCCCTACCTTTGGGAGCATAATAACGAGTCAGATAAATGTCACTTAAGTCTCACTTTAATATGAAAAGAGAAACATATTATTACTGGTAACCTTAATATATCTAGAATGTTAACCCATTTCGGTTTTTATAAATCCAATAAATCCAATAAATAAATTCAAACCAAGTTGTTGTTAATAGATTTTAACAAAGGAGCTATACAAAATCAATATTATTTTTAAAAACAATGATGTGTGAGATTGTTCAACATCAGACCTCGCTGCAAATGTCTTCACTAAGGCAGAGACAAGAGACCGAGATCCCTATGTGTCAGACATGCAGTCCAGGTGACAAATAAACCAGTATCCTAACAAACTTACGTATTTACAGCTTTGTCTTTCAGACAGTCCAGCCTCCAAGCATAGCATGACTGCTCACAGCCCGCTATCAGTATATTTAGCGATGGATTTACAACCATACTTATAGCATCTGTCTTCGGCAAGGATAACACTGCATTCTGGCTACATTATTAATATAAAAAAACAACAACATAATTACGGTTATATATAGAAAATGACAAAACAGCTTAAGTCTTCTCTCTTCATTAATACAGAATCATGCAAGGTTAAGTCAGATTAACCCTTAGCCCACTAAGCACGACTATAATAGCCTTTGCATCCATTGTAAACTGAGATCAGCCTGTGAGTAACTCGCAGGCTGATCAGGGTTTACAATGTCTGCTGATCAGTCATTTTCCCCAAAATGCCCTTGTCACATAAATGGAATAGTCATAATTCAAAGAAAGAACAGTCCATTATATATATGTAGCGGGTTACGGGTTAAACTCAATTGCAAGATTCTTCTGTCATTTACCATGTAAACAATGTTCTACCCAGAAAATATTTAAGAATTATTATTATTATGTACCTGTTCTGTTGTTGTTTTTTTATATAAAAAGTTATTAACTGAATTCATTTTAATTAGCATAGCAATTGCTCTTCTTTAATACTGAAGCGGGTACAACGAGGGTCTGATTTCTTCCAATTTCCCAATCCAATTTCACATGGTTTTGACCCATTTTCCACACATCCTATGCCACATCCTTCTGTTATATTCATTGTTTTTAAAAAGTTCATGCTTTCAAAATGAATGTGAATTAATTAATACATTTTAAAAGAAAAAATATTCTGACTAAGTAAAAACAAAAGTAACACTGTATGACCTTAATATTATGCTTGGTACAACTTTCATCGGGTAAATATAGAATAAACTGTTTCACAGGACAATACATACAAAAACAAGAGCTGTCTGAGAACAGCGCAGCTCGACTATTCGATTTTTCAGAGAATAATAAATTTATAGCTAGTACATACCATCAGAAAACAAGGCTACAACAATGTGGGCTGGGGTTGGGGCACAACATAACTATGTGTAAGAATTGACCAAAACTACACAGAAATATGTAAAAAAATAAAAACAAGAGGCCCAAGAGGGCCTGTGGATGCTCTACTGGCTAACACGGCTCTTATAACATCAATGAAGCGATTGACTGCAATTTACGTTTTTTTTGAAAGTTTCGGGCAAAAAACAGCTTTTTAACTAAATCAAGGGCCATAACTAGAGAATCTGGTAAAGTTTGGAAAAGATCAGATGAAAAATGAAGGCCGTACCGTATTAACGAGGCAAAATATAGCACTTTTAACTAAATCAAGAGCCGTAACTCCTCTGTTACTGGTCTGGTCCGACTGGTCCAACATAGAGCTAAAAAAAAAAAAAAAATAATAAAAAAAAAAATAAATAAAAAAAATAATAATAAAAAAAAAAAAAAAAAAATAAAAATAAAAAATAAAAAAAAAAAAAAAAAAATGAAATAAATAAAAAATTAAAAATAATAATAATATAAAAAAAAGAAAGTCATAAAATCTGCTAAAGTTTGGCAAAGATCAGATGAAAAATGAAGGCCCTATCGTCTTAACGAGGCAAAATATAGCATTTTGAACTAAATCAAGGGCCATAACTCCGCTGTTACTAGTCCGATATGAATGGTTTTCGGACTTGTCCGAGCTTTCATTGATATTAACAATCTGATAAAGTTTGGTAAAGTTCAGATGAACAATGAAGCCCCTATCGTCTTTAATAACGAGGCAAAATATAGCATTGTTAACAAAATCAAGGGCCATAACTCCGCTGTTACTGGTCCGATATGGCTGGTTTTCAAAATTGTTCCAGCTTTCAACAACATTAACAATCTGATAAAGATTGGTAAAGATCGGATGAACAATGAAGCCTCTATTGTCTTAACATTGCAAAATATAGCATTTTAAACTAAATCAAGGGCCATAACTCTGCTGTTACTAGTCAGATATGGCTGGTTTTCGAACTTGTCCGAGCTTTGATATTAACAATGTGGTTAAGTTTGGTAAAGATAGGATGAAAATGGGGGCAACATATATGTGTTAGAAGCGAAGTGAAAATGAAGTGAGACGGGGGAGTGTGGGGGGGGGGGGAGCTTTGATATTAACAATGTGGTTAAGTTTGGTAAAGATAGGATGAAAATGGGGGCAACATATATGTGTTAGAAGCGAAGTGAAAATGAAGTGAGACGGGGGAGTGTGGGGGGGGTGGGGGGGGGCAACATGTTTAAGAATTGACAAAAGCAACACAGAAATATGTAAAAAAAAATATATATATAGAGTTTCAAGTGGGAGCGGAGGTGAGAGGCGGGAGTGGGTTGGGGGAGGTGGCACCATATATGTGTAAGAATTGAAAAAATAAAAACACAGAAAATATGTAAAAATAAATAAATAAAGTTTCAAGTGGGTGGGGTTGGGTGGGGGTGGTGAGAGGCGTGGGGGCGGAGGGGGCAACATATTTGTAAGAATTGACTAAAACAACACAGAAATATGTAAAAATAAAATAAAAATAAAGTTTCAAGTGGGGGGTGGGTGGGTGGGGAGGGAGGGTTGGGCAACATATATGTGTAAGAATTGACTAAAACAACACAGAACTATGTAAAAAAAAAAACGTAAAAAAAAACAACGTGCGGTTTGGGTGGGAGTGGAGGCGGGAGTGGGGGTGGGGAGGAGGAGGGAGCCCATGCCCCAATATGGGTGAAGGATGACTAAGATGCATAATGCTATAAGAAATCCCAAACCAAAATTATAGATATATACATGCTTACATGCAAACCTAGATCTGCCATTATTGCACATTTTATGGGCCATCACAATTTGGGTCCTATGGGAGCCCAGAATTTGCAAAAGACAAAATTACTTATCCTACCATTTACAACATACTATAAGGAAACCAATTCCAAAATTTAGTTCAGCTAGGACAAGAAATGTAAGAGATATAGACCTGTAAACACAGCTTACATGCAAAATTTGATGTGAAACAGACACATTAGAATTTGGGTTCCATGGGAGCCCAGGCGTTACAGGAACCAAAATTACTTAAGATAATGCTATAAGGAAGCTAATGGCCAAATTTGGTTGTGCTAGGGTAAGAATTGTAAGAGATATAGACTTGTAAACACAGCTTACACGTAAAATTTGATGTGAAATGGGACACATTTTATGGGCTATCATAATCTGGGTTCCATGGGAGCCCATGGGTTACAGGAACCAAAATTGCGTATGCAGCCCTTAAGATAATGCTATAAGGAAGCCCATGGCCAAATTTGGTTGTGCTAGGATAAGAAATGTAAGAAATATAGACTTGAAAACATAGCTTACACGCAAACCTTGATGTGGGACGCCGACGCCACTGCCGACGCCGACCCCGGGGTGATTACATAAGCTCTCTTATTCTTCGAATAGTCGAGCTAATAATACTCATGATATTTAAAAGTTTAAAGTATTTGTAGTAAGTTGATACTCGCAATTTTAAACAAGAGGTCAATGACCGTGAAGCTCAACTGATAGATTTTGATAGCTAGATCAGCCATGGGAACCTGTGAAGTTTTATGGAAATAGGACCAGCACTTTTAGAGAAGTAGTCTCCACAAGTTTTTCCTATATAACTCTATGTCAACAAAGATGGCCACTGGTGGCCATATTTGACATCAAATTGAAATGAATTTGGTTTAGGACCAACTACATGTCATGCTGGTCATTTTTAATAGTAAGGTTCCAAATCAATACCAATTATGGTTTGTGAAAAGTAGTTGCCACAAACTTGTATTTTTAAAATCTGTTTTTAATCTCTAGGGCAGCATTACTAGGCAATATATAAGTAAAACACATAAATGATCGCGTATATATAATATATAAAAAACAAAAGCCTAGAAAGCCACAAAGTAAGTACTCATAGACTTGGCAGAAGCCAGAGCAGCAAGGGAACAAACCACTAAGGGTACGACAAGACAAGATTAAATACAAACATCAAAAGCTACCCTCCTATTAGGATTTAGGTAGACGTCCTCATAGGGTCCACAATCTGTCTGGTCATCGCACAATCAAAGAAGAAAGCACAGTGGCGAACTGTAAATGGGTCAACCACTACACATGCAGTGCGTAGCAAGATGATAGGGTCATAACCTCTTTTGATAAACTTTTTAACAAGTTTAATAAAGATAGTATGAAAGTGATTATGACCAAAAATCTTACGAAGTTTGTAAATCACATCACCACAGAAGTCAGGTCATGATAGTCGTTGTCGCAAAAGAGTTCTTAAATTACTTTTATATTTTATCCGGGTTACCTTATAAAATTTTGCAAACGTTTTTCGAAGTTTATAGTAACGGTAGCCCCGGAGTAGCTTTTTAGTTATACAAATATTACGATTATATTAAAGTCCTCAACACGACTACATGCTCTAGAGAAACGAATAAGTTGAGAAACATAGACCCCATAAGAAGTAGCTCAGGGAACATCCCCATCTAAATGGGTTGAAGTTGTTTTGAAGTTCCTTAGGATAGATATTATTAACCATAGTAGAAAAGAAAGGATTGTTAATGTTCAATATGTTATCCAAGTAACGAGAGTTGTCATTAAAGGCTGTAACTACATCTGCCTGAGTATCGGATGAAAGACAACATATAACTCCACAAAAACAAAGATGGCCGCAGGCAGCTATGTTTTACATTGAATCAAAACGAATATTGGTTAGGACCAACTACATATCATGCCAGTCTTTTTGTTTCAAATCAATATCACCTATGGTTTTTAAAATCTATTTTTTAGCCATGGCAGCCATCTCAAATATCTGGCCGACCTGAATTTTTGCTAGGATCAACTAGACTTCAAGCGCAACATTCCTGTGAAGTTTCATGAAAATCCATCAAGTTATTTCGGAGAAGTAGTCACCACAAGCTTTTCCTATATAACTCTATGTAAACAAAGATGGCCAATGGCGGCCTTGTTCGATATCAAATCGAAATGATTTTTGGTTAGGACCAACTACATGTCGTACCAATCATTTTTGTAAAGGTTCCAAATCAATATCACTTCTGGTTTTTGAGAAGTAGTCGCCATAAAATTGTATTTTTAATAAGTCTATTTTTAGCCATGGTGGCAATCTTGAATTTCCAGCCGATCTGAATTTTTGCTAGGATTCGACAGGGACTTTGCTGATCATTTTAGAAAAAGTCTCCTATCAATATCACTTACAGTTTTCAAGAAGTAGTCGCTACAAAACATTTTAGCTTTGGCGGCCATCTTGGATTTCACATCAACGTAAATTTTTGCTAGAATCAACTAGACATTATGGGCAACATTCCTGAAAAGTTTCATGAAAATCCATCCAATAATTTCAGAAGTAGTCACTACAAGTTTTTACTATATAACTCTATGTAAACAAAGATGGCCGCAGGCAGCCATGTTTAATGTCACATTAAAATAATTTTCGATCATTCCTGTAAAGTTTCATAAAATACTCAAAAACTCAGCTTATCTGCAGATCTGCATATAGAACTACATATTATCGTTAACCACAGACTGATGTTATACGATGATACTACACTCAAGTGATATGAAAACGCAACACGGGAATTTCCACTATATATTGTATATACTGCACACTTAATTGCACATAATATTCCAAAGAAATCCCAAGATGTTTTTTAAAAAGAAAGTTGCAGTTAACTAGAGAAAGGACACAACTGTGATGTTGTAGACGTTTTAATCACACTACACTTTGTAACAAGAACTTCATAAATGCTGAAGTAGCTCTTTGAAAAATTGAGCTAGTTCAGTACTGTATTTAACGTAAATAGTTTGCAAAATGTTGCATTCTAAGTTTGCTCACATGATTGAGCCATACGCGTACTTTGTGAATAATGAAACATTGAAGGAATACTATTTGCTGTATTATTTGTTGTTTTAGTATTTTTTCCAAAAGGAAAGGTCTTACGTAGCCATGTACCATTCGATTAAAAGCAGCATATTGTACACACAATATATAGCGGAAATTCCCATGTTGCGTTTTTATATCACTTGAGTGTACACTTATGAAATATAATTTGTATGAAATAAAGGTATCAAACTGCAGTCAAGCGACATCATTTGATAAAACCTTTTCATAAGAATATAAACAATAATAGTTGTTTTACCTCCATTTTATAGAGCAGTCACCAAAGTCTGGAGTTCCGATCTTCCACATGATGATACGATTATCT
Source organism: Cyrtodaria siliqua (assembly GCA_037043455.1). Taxonomy (NCBI): domain Eukaryota; kingdom Metazoa; phylum Mollusca; class Bivalvia; order Adapedonta; family Hiatellidae; genus Cyrtodaria; species Cyrtodaria siliqua. The sequence continues at coordinate 66,045 of JAWPHD010012791.1, forward strand.
CGTGACCCACCTGCACAAATCATCAGTATAATATGTTATACTAAAGGAAAAAAGAAACGCAACTCGAGAACTTCCACTGTATAATTTATATACTGCACATCTAATTCCACGTAATATAAATTGAATTGAATTGGGTTTTAAGGCGCACCAACACATGAAAGGTTATATGGCGCCTAACAAGAATGAACATGCCAGGCTCATCCTCCATGTACATCGAGATAAAATATGGAGAATGGGCCTAGAACCTTCTCACTTGCAGAACTGCAGAGTTGCTGCAAATTCTACTGTAGACACTCCATTTACGCTGGAGTCACGTTAATTGTTTTTCTGCCACTGCTCTAGTGATGTGAGTTAGATGGCACCTGAAACAATGCAGGGATCATGATGAAAACCTTTAATGAACAAAAAATGATGAAATGAACATGAATTTGGGGGGATTCTACCCCTCTGCCTACCCCTCCAACGAGATCTGCAGTGGCCCTATAGCAAAACGTAATATAAAATGTTGCAGCAAGTTAGAGAAAGGACGAAACTGTGCTGGTGTATAGTTTTAAATCACAGTACATTGTGTAACACGAAATTCATATGTTGAGCCCCGTGTGGTTCCGGGGGCCCCATTTGGTAACGGGGCAAAGAATAGGGCCACTGCAGATCCCGTTGGAGGGGAAGGCAGAGGGGTAGAACCCCCACCACCACCCCCCACTCCCCAAATTCATGTTCATTTTATCATTTTTTGTTCATGTTCATTAAAGGTCTTCATCATGATCCCTGCATTGTTTCAGGTGCCATATCGCTCATATCACTAGAGCAGTGGCAGAAAAACTATAACGTGGCTCCAGCGTAAATGGAGTGTCTACAATAGAATTTGCAGCAACTCTGCAGTTCAGGGTGAAAAGTACATGGAGGATGAGCCTGGCATGTTCATTCCTGTTAGGCGCCACATAACCTTTCATGCTTTGGTGAGCCTTAAAAACCCAATTCAATTCAATTTGTACGTTGAAATTCCACTTTAAAAAATTTGAGCCATTTTAGTACTGAATTTAATGTATTAAAAGAGACTTCAAAGTTTTCTCTACTGCTTGAGCCAATCGCGTATTCTATCAATAATGAAACTTTGAAGGGAAAACATTTGGTGTGTTATGTTTGTTTTAGTCTATTTCCCCCAAAAGGTAAGGTCTGTTGTAGTCATGCACTATTCAATTAGCAGCAGTATATTATACAATGTCATACAATATACAGCAGAAACTCCTTGAGTTGCATTTCTTTTATCCTTTATCCGTATTCCCATCAAATTAATTTTAAAGACTGTTGAAATAGCCTTTACATTTTCAGATTCTACAATGATTAAGGATGGGAAGAGCACTCAGTTCAGGTTGGAAAACACCCTGACATGCACCTGTACAGGTTATCACTTCCTACTGCATGTACTGGAGTTCTCTGAGACTATGAACCAAGTAAATATAAAGCACTCTTAACTCTTTTACACTGTAAATTTCCTTTCAACATTCTCTTTGCAAACTCAGGAAGAATTTAATTCAATTGGATTTTATAGTCCACCAATATGCTTCCATTAGTGGGGGATGACCCCAGGTGCCCCACTGGGCAATTGTTCGAGCACGTGCCGGCACAAGGGTAGAACTACAATTGTTCCACAAGCCAGCTGGATAGCTTCCTCACATAAAGCTTCCCAGGCCTATGAGGGCTCGAACCTACAGGGGTGAGGGGTAAGTAGTTTCAATTCAGAAACTCTAACCACTCGGCAACAGACACCCGCAAACACAGGGAACGGATGCAAGGAGTCTATATCCCTGTTGTGCATTTTTTTTTATATTTTCCATCTTCCTATGTGAGCTCTGAAGTATACATTTAAAAGATACTTGCTCAAAGAAGACTCACACAAGCACATTAATTTAACTTAGATGTTTATATATAGGACAAATACACTGTAGGCTAGCACATTTAATTAATTACGATAATTGAATTGAATGTTGTTTAACGGCTCATCAACACAGTATAGGTTATTTAGAGCCGCCCCAGAGAGAGGGGAAGGATACATAGGAATCCGGGAACCGTGCCCTACTCTTATTATCAAATAGATTCCTATGGTTCTTTAACGTGCTCGGAGGATAGACCGATACACGGGACCGCCCGGTTTACGTCCATATCCGACGGACGAGGCTAAGGGAAAGTGTCTTGCCCAAGAACACACCGACGAAACTCAGTGGCACCACGGAGGATTGAACCCGGGTCCTCCGGTTACAAATCTGCCGCACTACCGACTGCGCCATGCCAGCCTCAATTACGATAAAGCAACTCAACTAAAACAAAGCAACTCATTTAACTGAAAACTTTCGAATTTAAAGTCACTTGTTACATGAATGTTTACAATACGTAGGCCTCTGTGAACTGTCCCCAACAGCGCTCTTGTAGTTAACTCCCCGGGAGATATTCTTCAACTCCTTTATAGATATTAACCATAACATTTTGAAATGTTATTGATACCTCTTATGAAATAATGTTTGAAGATGAGATTCTACTTACTGAAGAGCACATGTGGTTGTGTTGGATGGAAGACCAGCGATGATATATAGCCTCTGTGTCCCTCCAGGACCCCAAACATCAACAGCTGGGTGGGGTGTATCAACTTGATCTGCCCATTATGCCCTAAAGATCAAAGAATAAAGAGCAAACTATATATCAGTGTGTTTTGTTTTCCTTATATAAGTTGTACCGAAAAACGGTACCATTCCCAATGGCAAAAAAAATGTCTTTTTAATACCCAATTAGAGTGAAAAAATTCCCAATCAATTTTTTTTTTAAATAATTAGATTGAAGCTTTAAACATAAGACGGGGGTAATATATTTTTTTATTTGAGAGTAATGAAACACTACAAGAGAATGTATACATAGTAATGTGTTTGCAGTGTATTTAAGCGAACAATATTTCTTTTGTTTGATCGTGGAAAATTCCCAATTTAAGGCAAAACAATGCAATTTTCCCAACTGAATGGGTACCGGTACCATTCCCAAAAGGGTGAAAAAAATCTTTGCTTATTTAAGCAGATCTAATAGTATGCCATAACAATGCAGCAAGAGTGCTAGAGTAAACCTTAGTGATGTACTCTACATAACTGAAAATGCAGCAAGAGTGCTAGAGTAAACCTTAGAGGTGGTGTACTCTAAATAACTGAAAATGCAGCAAGACACAACACTTCCAAACTCCTACTTTCTCAATATTGTAATGTTTTGTGTACCTCTATAGAGAAAGATGATCTAAAATGTACCCTTTTCACCTTTATCTGAAACAATAAATTGCCTCAGAGACACCAACTTGGCGCGAATTGGCTCTTAGCGCGTTTACAAATTATTTCACACACCTTGTTTGCAGAATTGCACACCCAAGTCTTGACTTTCTGCCTAATACACTGATGGGTACAACTTTGTTTTCTAAATAAAATGCAAGTGTCAATTAACATGATGCCAGTTGTCAATTATTTAACTATTTCAACCAATAAGACACCTGCGAAAAATAATACCAAGCGTAACTGTATTATAAAATAACCTATTGTCAATACACTCCGACATCAACGACAGGGCGGAGATATCTAAGTACTGTTTATTGTTTGGAAATATTCCAATTATCGATTACGGAATATCAAGTGACATGTATTTTGTTGAAATTTCAAGAACATGGAAATTCCATGAAAAACAGGTTTTTCATAAGGAAACCGATTTCAGTGAAAATATAGAGATTATTTAACTGCTGGGATCGATTATAGGGAAATCCTTCACAAGTGGTAGACGTGTGGTACAAAGCACGTCTACCATCAAGTGAAGGATTTACCCAATAAATCGATCCCAGCAGTTAAAGAATCTATTTATTACATTTTAAATTATGTTTTTCAAACAAATATTCGCTGTATTGAATGTTATCGGCGGATGACGTTGACGTCAACAACACTTTGTTGACATCAAGCCTCAACGTCACAACGTTAGTTATTATTGTGTTCTGAGTTAGCAACGTTAGTTATTATTGTGTTCTGAGTTAGTTATTAATATTTAGTGATTATGAATATTCCAAACTGTCTGTTTACAAAAGCTACATATCCACAAATTGTCATTGAATTATCTTCAATTTTTAGAAACTGTGACCTTAACCTTGAACCCAGTGACTTAAATTATGCAATATCCCAAGCTACAAACCAAATTTCATATCTCATTCCGAAGTGAATGCTATTTCCCAGAAAACATGAATTTGTCACTGGCCGTCCAACAAAAGGCATACCCCCCAATCTTATAACCAGGTTTCCAATAAAAACCTAGTTAAATAACATAAACAATCTCCAATGAGCTTATTTTAATTGCAAATATGTAATCACATGTTATTTCAGTTTTTTGTGCATTTTAAATATGAAATTTTACAAAGTTTGTTATAATTTTTTAGCAGAACACTACACAGCAGCTCTGGAGACACAGTAAACACCCACCTGCTACTGCCAAAATATTGACATCTTCCTTCAGGTTCTTCCCATCGGCCTTGAGAGTGGTCCACGCCAGAGCGTAGAAGGACTGTAAAATTAATATAGACATGAATAAAAGTTACTGTACTTAATGCTATGAGAGCTCTACAAACTTTGGACTTCCCGGGCGCAGCCATCTTTTACCCTAAGAAATGCATTTTTACAATAGTCTAGGGGTTGGAGATCATTTGTTTAGAAAAACTGTCAAAATCTGTTAACCAGGTTTTGACTATTTATAGTAATGACTGCGTCTTGGATTTCGCTTTGATCTAATTTGTAACATTCGTTGACGTCACGTTGAATTAAATTGTAACATCTGTCTTGGATGTCCCGTTGATCTAATTTGTAACATCCGTTTTGGATGTCCCGTTGATCTAATATGTAACATCCGTCTTGGATGTTGTGTTGATTTAAATTGTAATATCCGTCTTGAATGTCCCATTGATCTAATATGTACTATCTGTCTTGGATGTCGCGTTGATTATACCAACGTTTTTGGAAAAAACAGGGTATATTAAAGTCGTCACTGTTTGTCCGTTACCGCATCTCCTCCTATTAAGCCGCTGAATGGAATTCAACCAAACTTAGGGTATGACTTCACCATATGATGACGGCGTGAAAGAGCAACATTATTTTTGGGTCCGAGACCAGGGGCCCTCAGTTGGGAGCCAAAGGTCAAATACACTAAAAATTCAATTACACTGTCATTTTTCCATATTTGTGCACATAACTTGGTATATGTAACCGGCTAATTGATAATTATGTCTCAAATGAAACATTATGATGATGGGATTACACTGCATACATTTGTTTCCTCCTACGTCATCGGTGGGGGCTGAAGGAAGGGGCATCAAATACACTAATAATTCAACTATGGCATCATTTCTTCATACCTTTGCACATTAATTGGTATAATAGATATCTATGAAAGAGATACACAGCATGTCAAATGATTTATTATTTAAAACTTGGAGTGTAATTTAAGTGTGGGTTACGAGTTCAACCCCACGGAGTGGTACTTCTTTTTTTGTACCGCTATTGAATTCCGTCAAACAATCTTGGTTTTGTTTAGTAAATATTCATTAATTGTTGGTGTTATGTTTGTCAACGTAATTAGTTTGTGTTTTATAGGCTAAAAGTTACGGATATTGTCCCTTTAAAGGGAACTGAGTTGTGTGAAAAAAACGTGGGTATTTTGCGATGGCGTGCTGTCAAATTCGTTCTAGTTTAAATTGTAAAATTTGCATTGGAAGTCGTGTTGATTTAAATTATAACATCCGTCTTGAATGTCCCATTGATCTAATTTGTAACAACTGCCTTGAATGTCACACTGATCTAATATGTAATATCCGTCTTGGATCTCGCGTTGATTTAAATTGTAACATCCGCCTTGAATGTCCCGTTGATCTGATTTGTAACATCTGTCTTGGATGTCGCATTGATTTAAATTGTAACATCCGTCTTCAATGTCACTTTTATCTAATTTGTAACATCCGCCTTGGATGTACCGTTGATCTAATTTGTAGTATCTGTCTTGAATGTCGCACTGATTTAAATTGTAACATCCGCCTTGGATGTCCCGTTGATCTAATTTGTAGTATCTGTCTTGAATGTCGCACTGATTTAAATTGTAACATCCGCCTTGGATGTCCCGTTGATCTAATTTGTAGTATCTGTCTTGAATGTCGCACTGATTTAAATTGTAACATCCGCCTTGGATGTCCCGTTGATCTAATTTGTAGTATCTGTCTTGAATGTCGCACTGATTTAAATTGTAACATCCGCCTTGGATGTCCCGTTGATCTAATTTGTAGTATCTGTCTTGAATGTCGCACTGATTTAAATTGTAACATCCGCCTTGGATGTCCCGTTGATCTAATTTGTAGTATCTGTCTTGAATGTCGCACTGATTTAAATTGTAACATCCGCCTTGGATGTCCCGTTGATCTAATTTGTAGTATCTGTCTTGAATGTCGCACTGATTTAAATTGTAACATCCGCCTTGGATGTCCCGTTGATCTAATTTGTAGTATCTGTCTTGAATGTCGCACTGATTTAAATTGTAACATCCGCCTTGGATGTCCCGTTGATCTAATTTGTAGTATCTGTCTTGAATGTCGCACTGATTTAAATTGTAACATCCGCCTTGGATGTCCCGTTGATCTAATTTGTAGTATCTGTCTTGAATGTCGCACTGATTTAAATTGTAACATCCGCCTTGGATGTCCCGTTGATCTAATTTGTAGTATCTGTCTTGAATGTCGCACTGATTTAAATTGTAACATCCGCCTTGGATGTCCCGTTGATCTAATTTGTAGTATCTGTCTTGAATGTCGCACTGATTTAAATTGTAACATCCGCCTTGGATGTCCCGTTGATCTAATTTGTAGTATCTGTCTTGAATGTCGCACTGATTTAAATTGTAACATCCGCCTTGGATGTCCCGTTGATCTAATTTGTAGTATCTGTCTTGAATGTCGCACTGATTTAAATTGTAACATCCGCCTTGGATGTCCCGTTGATCTAATTTGTAGTATCTGTCTTGAATGTCGCACTGATTTAAATTGTAACATCCGCCTTGGATGTCCCGTTGATCTAATTTGTAGTATCTGTCTTGAATGTCGCACTGATTTAAATTGTAACATCCGCCTTGGATGTCCCGTTGATCTAATTTGTAGTATCTGTCTTGAATGTCGCACTGA